>JAAAKG020178224.1:0-52472 GCA_010014905.2 Druon quercuslanigerum | reverse complement strand
ACTTAAAAGAGGTTTTTCACAAAGTATCAATCAATTCTGCATAATTAATAAAATACATAATTGGGAAAACATTCCGGCCACAAAGTATAAATATCCGAGCGCGAAGCGCGAGATCCAATATACGCGCGCCAAGGGCGCGCTAAAACTTGCGAGTGAAGCGAGTGAAGCGATTTTTTTATTAAGCGCGCGTAGCGCCCGATGAGAATGTGCCCGCACAGCGGGCAGATTTTTCTAATTATTTTTCATTTGACTTTTGAATTTTATACAATTTTTGTACATACTTGCTTAAATTCAATTTTTAAGAAAGGTTTTTTTTATTATGAATAAATTTTAGTAGCAGAAGAGATAACTGAAGACTACTTTCGATCATGCCTGTTCTAAGATCGTATTGTAGTATGGCTGACTATTACAAACCGTAACTACTGTCTTGCGAATAGGAATTAATTTATCTTTTGAAATTTCTTTGTTAAAAATAAAAAAAGAGAATATATATATTTTTGGTTATATTATAATAATTTTAAGGAAAAAATAATGCTAAAAGGTTACAAAAAATTATTCCGACGAGGGAATCCATTTCAAATCAGACAGGGTTCGATGTTTGAAGTTGCAAAATCTCTCGGAGACAAAATAAGTTGTTTTTTAAAGGAAATTATCATAAATTATATTTTCAGGTAAAAAATTTTTTGGCCGCATGAAGCTAATAAGATGCCTTTGATCTATAAGCAAAAATTGTAAAAAAATATGCCCAAAAATAAAAAAGGTGGGGTTTAACAGAAATAATTTTTTCCATGTTTTCAAAATTTTATGAAATAAATAAAAATGAATGTTTAAAAAACCCAAAATCTTGTTTTTTTTTGCATATTCTTTTAATGATTTCCGCCAGAAGAAGAAAAGCATCTTATCATCATCATGTGGGCTAAACCATTTTTGAGGCGGGAAGATTGTTTTTTTTTCATAAAAATATAATTTGTTAATTTTTCTCATTAAGGATAAAATATATCACAAAAGATCAATCTTAGGTTATAAAATTTTTTATATCTGCCATTTTTTGCGAGAAAAAGTAAAGATCGATTTAAAGAAAAAAAATATCCTGGCCACAAAAATTATTTACCCAGCATAAAACTTACGAGATATCTTCCTTTTAAAGTAAAAACTTAAAAGAAAATGGCGAAAAATATAAGGGTGGGTTTTATGAGAAAATCGACTTGTATTTTTTTTAGAAAAAGAGCCGCCATTTTGTTATTTCTAAACCTTTTTCAAATTTTCCGTCGGTTTAGAAAAGAAGACAATCAAAAAGAAACTGATCAATATTTTAGGTGAAAAGTAATAAAGGTTTGAAGAAAAAAGTTGTTTTTTTAACATAGCAACAAAACTTAAATACGCATAATTTTTAGCAAATTTCTTTTGGTTTGCAAATCGAAAAAGTACGTATAGTCTAATTCCTTCCTAAATCAAAAAGAAGGAAATTTTGTTTTTTAGACGACTGATAAGCTTTTCCACTTTGCAGTCAGATTTTTTTCGGTGATTGTTCAAATTGAAGGCCTTGGACTGTAAATAAAATAAAAAATGAAATTTAATATTTTGTGTATTTTGTATATTAATTTTGTATATTAATGGAAAAATAAGCAAAGTGAGGAAATTGAATGTCTTGAAATGCAGATGCGCATTATGAAATAAAATTTACTATAACATAATATTTCTTTCTTATTATCAGTCCCTAAAGAGTTGTGAAAATTACGTAATTTCATGTTTTACATCGCTATGCTGGAAGCTTTTCTATTAGTCTAATTTTTTAGATGCTCAAATTGAAGGTCTTGGATTATAAATGCGCATATAAAATTTAATCTGCTGTTTCATACTGATTTTTTTTGTAGTCAAAGATTGAAAAATGAGAAAACTGAGGAACTTAAATTTTTTATACTACTATTCTATCAGGAGTGTCCACTTTTTAATTTTTTTTATTTAATAGTTACGATCGATTTAACTAAAAAAAATTTGGATTATAATTGAATTTGGGAAATTAAGATACACGATAGTAAATATTCTAAACCTAAACATATATCTGTATGCTGCTGAATGTGTGACTAATCATTGTCATCGCGAATGAAGCGGAAACATATTGATACACAATATCTGCAAAGTTAATCATTGTACGATTTATAGGCTAATCATTGTGCTTTCAAAATCAGTAATCTGTAATCTAATGTGATTAACGAGGTGGCAATTGACTATATTTCAATACATTTCAGTGGACAATTATACAATCATTGGCATATGCTAATCACTATATCTTCATGACCAATCAGTGTGTCTTTGACCTTATTAGTAATTTGTTCAAATATAAATTATTTGCTACTTTTAGTGCTGAATTTACTATGGTAATTTGAATTTTGATCAAATTTATAATCATTGTACATGTTTAAGAATTTAGTTCAACGCTTATATAGTCTTTTCTACAAAAATTGAAAAATGGAAAAATTTCTTAAGGTCTCAATCATTCTACAGATTACTCTATTGTTAGTTTATATTGAGGGATAAAAAATAAAATTTGGCTTTTTTAGATCATTAAAAAGTGAAATATGCTGTGTCATGATATTGTTTTTTGGTCACGAGTGTTTAAAAAATTTGTTAAATTTAGAAATTAAATTTTTTATATCATCAGGCTGGAATTTTTTCTTTTAGTATAATTGTCTTCCAAGATGACTGAAATGGAAGTTTTTGGCATAAAGATCCTCAATAACATAAAGTTTTAAATTTTGAAGTAATCTTTCTTAAATTAAAGATCTTGACATGTAGGTCTGCATTAGAAAATAAAATTTGCTGTGTTAAAATGTTGGTTTTTGTTAACAATTCATAAAAATGCAAAAATTCAACTTTTGCGGACTGATGCAGGCATCTTCCTTTCAGTCTTAATTTTCCCCGGTTCTTCATATCAATAAAAATGTCAAAACATCTCTTATAAAAACACCTTTCCCTTTTGCAATTTCTTTGTTTAGTTATATAACCATGGCGAAATATTATTTTTAAATTTCAAAGAAAATTTTTCATATAAAATCATAATATTTGTATGGAAAGAATGCTTTTAAAACTGAAGTGTCATAAAGATAAACAAATATTCTTTGGCTTAAAGACAAAAATCTATTCCTATCGTCAATTGTCAAAGAATGTAGAAAAACTATTTAGATTTTAAAATGTTATCAAGAAATGATATTTCGGAAACATCCTTTCATGACAATGTGTATTTGATTTCTTAAAGAACTCATTATGCAATAAATTCATCTTCGATCCAAATCTTCTTCATCTAGTTTTATACTGCCATCTTTCATTTATTTAATAAATATACGAAATCTGAAGAAAAAAAATTTCATTCAAATAAATAATCAGTATAAAAATGTATTAAGTAATTGTTAAATTTTTTCGTGGGGTGGCGCACATTAGACAGACGACTGAGGTCGTTACTCTGTACGTTTAAATTATTAGGTACACATAATTAAACACATACACCACCGGTATTTAGTATCAGAAATAATTAACGGTTTTTAACGTTTTTGCGGAAACAAAGTGTTAAGCGAAAAGTCGTAAATATTGAGAAATAGGTCATGAAAAAATTGGTATAACGTAATGTAAGAAACGAAGTATGTTCACCAAATATGAAATAGAGTTAAAAATTACTAATTGAAAAGTGCATTGATTAAGTAAATTATTATTTAAATTAATTTTTATAAAACAGATTGTTAACGAAATTTCTATTTGAATTATTAAAAAATTTAGATTATGCAACTTGACAAAAAGTTAATTTAATTATTTTCACCAGATAGTGTAATTTGACTGAAATGTTACTAATTGAGATTAATAGGCTAAGAAGACGGTTTTGTTAAATAAAGAAAAATGTCTTCTTGATACATGTGCAAACATTTGTTATAAATTTTGTTGTCTATTTTTGTCAATTTTATCAATTATTACTATTTTTTACATAATTACGGAAGTATTCACCATAAATAAGAAAGTGCTTAAATTGACCATATTCACCAACCATCCATAAATTGGATTCCATGTAGGTAATATATTCTGCATGCTCCACTTCTTTCATTTCATATAAAGATTGTTAAGTAACAGAAATGTCGGAATGAAAGAATACGTTAAAACAAGAGATGAAAAAAGTAAACCCAGAAAAATAAAATCTTTGCAAATCATTATAAATATAAACTTTAGATCAAAATGATGTACTTTTGCTGACCCAAAATGAATTCTTACACAACTTCATTCACATCTGTCAAGTTGAAGTTGTTAAAATTGGTATGTTTTTTATTGAAAGTTATAGGGTAATAATGACCTAAATATTATTTATAAAACATGGAATGTTTTAGAAAACGTTGAATTTAAAAAATATATATATTTTTTTAACAAAAACTGGAATAATTAAACTCTCAGTCAAAAAAATTAATTCTAAGCTGAAAAAAACACAAATGTTTAAAATACTTCAATTTTTAGCCAAAGAGAATAATTTTTAATTTATTTAAACAAACATCGACTAAAAAAGTTGATTCCTAATAAAGAAATTTAATTTTTAACCAAGTAGTTAGATTTTTACCAAAAATATGATTTTTAATTAAGAAAATAATACTAGACTTTTCAAACAAGAATTAAAATTAACTTTTTGCCAAAAATTGTTGCAATTTTAACCAAGATGATGAAATTTTTCTAGTTGTAGGGTCATTCTTCAACCGAAAAAAATAAATTTCAACAAAAGAGGCTAATCTAATAATAAAATTTTTAACCAAAAAATAAAATAGTAGACTTTCCAACCAAAACCAATTCGGTTTCAGCCAAAAATATCTGTATTTTTAACCTAACAGTTAAATTTTCAACAAAAAGAAGACATTTTTAGCGAAAAATGGAATAGTTTAATTGTCAGTTAAATAAATTCATTTTTAAATGAAAAAACGAATGTTCAAAATAATTCAAATTTTATCTCAAAGGCTAATCCTAAATTCAAATGATGAATTAAAAAAAAATTATTATCAAAGAAGATAGATGAATTTTTAACCAAATAGTTTTATTTTGAACCAAATAAATAAATTTTTGAATAAAAATGTTAAAACCGACTTTTTAATAATGACAAATTAACTTTCAATCAAAAATCGTTTAAGTTTTAACCCGAGATAAAATTTCAACTTAAATTATAAATCTTCAAGTTTTACTTTCAACAACCAAAAAATTAAATTTTCGACTAAAAAAGATAAATTTTTATCCAAAAATGTAATATTTAAGTTTTCAGCTCAAAAAATTGTCAATCTAACAAAAACGATTTTTCCACAAAATGATTTAATTTTTAACGAAAAGAATGAATTTTTAAGAAAGGAGCCGAACTTTAAATTAGGTAGTAGAATTTTTAACCAAAAAGTTGAATTTTCAGCTAAAAAATATAAATTTGTATTTAAACATTTAACTAATAAAGATTATTTATAACAAGATATTTAAGTTTTCAAATAAGAAATAATCATTAATAAAAAAGCAAAAAAATTCAACTAAATTGTTGAACTTTCGAGAAAAAATACGATTTTCCTACAAACGTTTAACTGTTAACAAATAATTGAATTTCAATCAAAATGATTGAATTATAAAAAAAATATTATAGTTAAATATTTTATTTCATAATATATTTTTTAACATAAAAAGAAGAATTCTCAACTAAAAATATAGTAGAAGACTTGATTCTGATGAAATGCTCTCTTCAATTGTTTGGTGGATCCAAACAAAAAAGTTCGTGAATCAATAAAATATTTTCTAAAATTAACAAAGCAATTCAACCAATGAATGTGATTGTCTGAAGCAAACGAATTCAGTTAACTGAACCATATTCATTTAACGAAAATGATTTTTTTAGTCAACCCAATATAGTCAATAAAATGATTTTGTTAAATGAAAATTTTTTCGGTATCTACCTTCAAAACCAGTATGCGACATAATTATATAATATAATAATTATATACATAATTAAATAAAATTATGATATTTATTCTCTGAAGTTACTAAGTTGCACAATATATCTTATAACTCATGGTCGTTCACTGAATTAAAATAAATTATTTTAAACTGAATATAACAAGAATTTTTCAAAGAATAATTATAATGAAGGGTACTGTCTGAAAACAAAAAATTTCTCCCCTTCCACATGAATTCATCATCGTTCCCAAAAAACAAAAACATAAATAAATATTTTTCTCTTTCTAAAAACTTTATCTTAAGGTTTCGGTAATACTTCTCTTAACTCTACTATGAAATTAAAAAAATTGGTAACAATATTAATTTAATTTTAAACTGAAAAATTCTATGATAGATTACAAAATAAATGATCTCTGTGAAAGCGTTTCATACCATTTACCGTAAAAGATAGTAACCAGCAGATTTGAAATAATGAATTAAGACATATTCAGAACGATCACGCGGACTACATTATAGTTGCACGGCTGAAAATGAAAGAATTTACTCGTAGCATAGGCGCACTGCACTGCAGTTATGGGAACCACGACTTCGGTCAAACGTCCATCTCTAATAGGAGTATAAACAACAAGTTACAAAATAATGGGAATCGTTAAACTTTCCAGGTTTTGCAATATTACGCCCGTGCGAGCGCGCTTTAGCGTCTCTCTGGGCTTATGGGGTGTTCTACTATATGTATAGTTATAACAACTATACACGTGTTGGTTGGATTACGTGCTTGATATGTATGTATATCCATATGAATAGTTGCGCAGATACGTGAGTGGTGACTGGACTGCCGTTCAGTTGGTAATTGGTAAACTAATTGGTAACAAAAATGAAAAAAAAGTCATGTTTCGAATGCCCGCACCAGTACCACCGCGAAGAATCCTTGCAGCCGATAGCGATGAAAATGACACGGCATTCACAGCCTCAAGGAACTGGATGTTATCCACGTTAAACGACCCCAATTATTTTATTTTATCATGCTAATAACCAATCAACACATATACCTTCAGTCTATTAATATTTCATCCAGAAGGCTGTTTCAAAGGTACAGTGTTTTTCTGCTGCAAATCATTGCAAATAATCCAAATGCTTATTAAAATATTTTTTTCTTAAAATTTAAACTTATAAAATTGCATTATTTTCTAAAATAAAAACATTTCAAAATATTCCATAAGATCTTATGAAAATCCTGATTTTTAAATAATTTTTTAAAAGCACATTTCAAAATTTTTAGCGATTTTTAGAAAAGAGAAATCTTTTGTCAATTGTAGCAATTCCAGAATATTTTATTTAAACATGTCGCCAGAACATCTTGTAATATTCTAAAGTATTCTACAAAAAGATTTATAGAATATTCAATAATATTCCAGATTCTTGAACACCATTGTGCAAAATTGTAGAAAAGTGAAGAAAACTTACAAAATTATAAAGACTTTTAGAAATAGGAGAATATTTAAAAAATTCCCAAAAACTACAATTTCTTAATCATTTGTCCAATAAATTTCAGTCGCTCAAGAAAATTCCCGAATATCTTATACAACTTTGGAGCACTCCAGAATCTAGAATATTCCAATATATTCTAGAAAATTTTACAGCAATAGATTATAGAATATTCCTGATTTTTCGTACATTAATATACTGAAAAGTCAAAAAATTTCAATTTTGTGTAGCGCTTTTGTGTATCTCAACTTCATTCTTTGCTAAACTCAAATCTTTTTCATGTATTTGGCATAAAAATTTTTAATAGAATTTTTTAATATTCATAAAAGATGAAATACTTTCATTAAGCAATCCGGATTAACTCAAGCCGACTTCTTTTAAAGTATAAATTATTGCAAATAGAAATCTAGTAAAAATAATAAATTAATTTATTAAAGAATTAACTTTCTAAATCTTAAAGAATAACTCGAGGTAAAATTTCGGTTTTCTGTTCAGTTTTTTATTTCAACTTAATTATTTTCCAAACTCGAATCTTTTCTATTTGAACTCTTACAGAAACGATTTCTAATACAAACTGTTTTTAAAACAGAAAAATCTTAAAATTAAAATGTATTATATTTAAAAATGATCCTTTTATTTAAAAATTATTGTTCATAAAGCCATTAACATTCAAATATTGTTAAATTTAGTTTTTGATATTTTAAAAACTCTTGCAATTTAGGATAATTAATTTTGGAACGATATGTAATTAAAAATATATTGCACTTAAGGCTTTCATTGGAAATTATACTTCGATAGGGTTGGATTAAAAAATGAGTTTGTTAATTTCTCAGTATTCGAATTTAAAACTGAGGCTCCGGATTCAATAAGCCTCCTGAAAATGCTAAATTAAACATTTTAATTAAATTAAATTTAAATAAAGAATCAATAGTTTCTCAAGGAAATTATAATTACCCTTAGCAATTTGAGTCCACAATCTCCAGCGTTTGTTTGATTCAAATCGAGTTCTTCTCCAATTGAACCACGATTTTGGCCCTCAAATACGCAATTGATCAAATCCTATGAAAATTGATCAATATCTTATAAAATATCATCGCTCAATAGTTTATATTTTTATATACCTAAAAAAATTATGTATAATAAAATGTCTCCAAAATCTCGCAATCATTGTTGTTGAAAACCAGATTGGCTTTTTATTACTTGAAGTGATTTTGTACCTAAAATTTGACATTTTGAAAATGAAATCTGCAAATAATACCTTTTAATAAAAAAATAATAGAAAACCTTAAGATAATTAAGAAAAATGTGTGCTTTTTAATTTTGTAATTATTATAATAATAATAAGTATAATAAATAATTAATTTTATAATATGTTAGTGCTTTTCGCTGTAAATTAGTATTTAAACAAAATTTAATTTAAAATGATAAGGTTTTCAAGAAGACTTATAACTTATAGGAAAATGTTAGATTTTGTTAGTTTTTTTTCAACAAAATTAGCATTTTTAAACAAATATCATTAAATGTCGAAGGCTCGTAATAAATTTTGGAACAATCTTATAGGTGCCGTTGTTTAACATCGAAAATTAAGGCATTTTCAATAAACCAAAATCATTATATAATTTGAACAAGATTTAGAATCTTTCAAAAATTTTGCATTATGTCATTGTTTTTCGTTTCACAAGTTTTTAACAATTTCTAGACTTTATAGGCGTTTTCCATCGGAAGTGTGTTTTTTTAGTAAAAAATCATTAGATTTAAAAAAAATATATATTTTTTTTTAAATTGCATAGATTATAGCGCTTTTCAATATCGAATTCAGCAAATATTAACAATTTTTTCAATTTTTTAAAAATTTTTAAAAATTTTCCAACATATTTAGGTATTATAGGGTACTCCCTAAAAGTTGTACTATAAAAAAAGTAATTAGATTTAAATTCAATTATTTTTATTAAAAAAAGTATAATTTAAAAGCGTCAAAAATTTCGGATTCTGTTAGTGTTTTTCATCGGAAATGGAGATTTTTATTAAAAAATCATTAGATTTCAAAGAAGATTATTAATTTTTTAAAACCATTTTAAGTAAAGTTGGCGTTTTAAATTGAAAATTGGTCCAAATTTGATATTTTTAATTTTTAAAAAACTATAAGATTTTAAAGGACATTCGCAATTTTTTAATAATTTTTCTATGTAGGCATATTTCCATGAGAAATCAGCATTTTTAGCAATAATCCCTAGACAATAGACAAGGAATGTAATTAATATTTCTTTTACTAGTTCTTTGTTTTTTTGCATTTAAGGTAGTTATCGTACCAACAATCAGGTGTGTGAACAAAATAAATTTTCTATGATTTTAAGAATCAAGATAATGTTACTGATGATTAAAAATGTACCTATTAAAATGTTTTTTTTTTCAATTTTATTTTTTCTTACTATAGTTTCTTAACAATTTTTTAAAAACAGTTTTATTTTGATCACTGATAGTTTATTTTTTCGGGAAAATATTTCTATGGCTGAAATCGTAAAAAGACATTTAAAAGAAAGAATTGTTTAAACAAATAATTATATTTCAAGATAAAATTTTCTCTTTGAAAACGAATATCTAAAAACGAAATGTTTTTAATGCAAAAAATTAAAGAAAAATGTTGTCATCAAGTGTTCATCGCTGAAAATTTAAAAAAGATGTCTTTGAAGAATTCTTTTACCACAATGTATTCTGATAATTTTTTACTGAATTCTGCATACCTCCTTCAAATGACCATCACTATAATTTTTCAAAAGAATACTTTAGGAATTAATCAACTACAATTTTTTTTTAATTATGTATTTCTGCTACAATTTGATTTTTTTCTTAAATTAATAAAATAGAAATAATATTATAAAATAAAAATAAATAAATAAATAATGTATAGTGAGAACAGAATATTTAATAAAGCTAAAAATTAAAAAAAATAAATAAATAAAAGTTAGTCCAAGTAGGCAGCGCGTGCCTAAAAAAAGGGTTTCATAGCCTAAAAAGATTTAAAAAAATTTATATTTAAGAAAATCCAAATTCTCATCTCAAAGAGAAAGATAGGTTTTATGTGAAAATTGAGTTTACCAGATTTGATAAAATCTTGACGATTTATTTAAGATTTAAAAATTCTATGCACGGCTATTCGTAGCATTCAGAAAGTCGATCATTGTATCCTTACAACTTCTTTGGATAAAAAGAAAATGATCAGAGTTATATTATTGTCAAAAATAAAAAATAAAAATTTTTAATTTCAGTCAAACAACGTAAGATATGGGTAAAGTCAATAGAAGAAAAACGTTGCTTTTTGAATGCCCTAACAGATTATCTGAAAAAATAATTTTTTTAAATTCCGTTTTACGTTCGAACTATGCAATGTACCAAAAAAGATGAAGAGACACAAATTGTGAACCCAAAAAATATCTATAAATTTATTATAATGAAATTTTGATAAGACACGTAGTTTTCTTTCTATTCATAAAAAAATACATTAGGCATAAAGAAAATTTTTTTTTGCACAAACAATACAAGTTACAAAAAACGTAAATATACAAAAAATGTTTACTTAAAAAGGAGCTACAAATTATTTATTTATAATATTTTGATAAGATGCATAATTTTTGTTTTAATCTTGAAAAATAACATTAAAAATTTTCCTACTGCGCGGGAACAGTCTCATTGCACGCTGCGCGCGCGGCTTGTCAGTTTGAGTGCGCCTGTTTATTTTTTTTTGCGTGCTACGAGCTCCGCTTTTGTGATCCCCCACATTTTTGTACAGATTTTTCAAAATTAGCGGTCGAGCCGTCAGTAGCTATAATTTGACGATTGTGAATTCTCTTCTGTTAAAGCTTCTTCGGCTTTAACGAAAACGTTCTCATCACATATTTTGGCTTAAGCACTCGATTAAAAGTTTAAATTAAAACAAATCTTTATGCTTCCTCATTACTTTAATATTTGTTCTTGATTTGGAATTAATCTTATTTCACAGCTACCCTGAAAAATGTATAATTTCAGTAAGCAATCCCAGGCAAAAGTACAGAAATGAATAATTAATGTACGACGGACGGACGGACTGACACTTGGCCCAATCTATAGGGGATTCCGCTCGTGGTGAAAAAAAAAACCCTAAAAAACTATTTAAAAATGGTAAAACTAACAACAAAAAAATGTATTCAAACCAATTTTCTTATTTAGGTGTTTTTACTAAAGCACCTACGAAATGTTTGAATATGATTGCATTCTAATAATTGAACGTTAATTTTTTCGTGAAAATATTTCTATGGCTGAAATCGTTAAGAAAAATTGTTGAGGAAACTTATTTTTTTGAATACATAATTATATTTGAAGAAAAAATTTTCGTTTATAAAATAGATGTTTGAAAATGATTCTTTTTTTATATGCATATAAAGAATTTAAAAAAATATTTTTATTAAATGTATGATTTTGCCTACATTATAAATTTTGCTTATCAAATATACGTCGTTATCATTTAATCAAAGAATATTCAGAGAACTACTCAGCTGCAATGTTTTTTGATAATCATCTATTTTTACTACTTTGCAATTTTTGAAAAATTTTACTTTTACAGAAATTATTTCTAATGCTAACAGTAAATCCATTACTGTGAAATTACTAAGAAATTCAATGAAATACAGAAATATAAAAAAACTCGTTTAAACAATATTTTTTGCAGTTTATTTTTTTTGCGACAATAGTTTTTGATAATTTTTTTTGGCAACAGTGTCGATTTTTCATCAAATCTACGTTCGCCCCTGAAATGTAAATAAATATTTTTTCTAAAAGAATGTTTTTAGCACAATGCTTTCGGATGATTTTTTTTTGCTGCAGTGTTAATGTATTCAGCAAATGTACGTTTCTATAATACAGATATAATAAAATTCACTGATAACGGTGATTATTGTGTACCGAAACGTTTGGAACAATTTAATTTTTTTAATTTACCTGACCCAAAAGACAACAACGAACCTCAATATTCTCAAAGAAATTTAGCGTTGAGATGCAATATAATTCCCCAGTGATTATTATTTATCTCTTTTTAAAATTGGAAACTTTAATTATTCAGATACAAATATTTGTTCTTAATTAGTAAAAATCGACACGAGAAAACTGAATTACACAAACTAGACATCAGATATCAGGTTACCGAAATTTATTTGAAGGAAAACTAATTTTCCGAATAATTAATTAAAAGAAAACCATTAAAACGAGTTTTGAATTATTCGAAAATAGTTTTTGAGAAGATTAATTTTTTCGAAAGTCCATTTTACTGAAAGTTCAAATTTCAGAAGGCCTAATTTTGCGAAGGTTCAGATTAGTTATCTGAAAATTATTTAACCGAAGGTTTAAATATCCGAAAATTTACAAATTGTTTATTTACATTCAGATAGATGTTTATTAACAAATAAAACATTTATAATGAGTATCAAGTCTATCCATTTGAAAAGGTAACTATATTCCTGTTTTGGTTGAATATTGAAATTTTTTATTCGAACGTTCATCTATTCTGTAGAAAATTCGTCATTTTAGCTTGAAAATTTAACAATTTTGTATTTTAGAAGTTTGACTTGAAAGTTCAGCTAATTTGTTGAAATGTTTTTCTCATTTGTCTAAAAAATCTTTCTTGTTTAAAAATTAATTATTTTGGTTTGAAAACTAATCTCTTCGGGGTAAAAACTTAACTATTTTGTTGAAAATGTATCTTTCTAGTTCGAAATTATCCTATTTCCTTGATAATATATCGTTTTTAGTTGAGAATTGAACTATTTTGTTCCAAGTTCATGTGTATTATATTAAAAAATGGTATTTTTCGGTAAAAAATCATTCTTTTTGGTTTGTTGTCTATTATTAATAAAATTCATTTTTTTCGAAAATGCAATATTTTTATCTAAAATCTTAAGAAAGTAGAACGTCGATAATGTAATTTAAGATAGTACTTACATTTATTTTACTTAGAAGAATTCGTTTCTTTATTTTAGTGAAATAATTAACACTTTATCTCTTCTATATTTTTAGAGTACTTTGCAAAAAGTATTATTGATAAAATTAAATAAATAAAATTCAGCTTAAGTGATGCTGTGAAAATGTATCTTTTTGCTTCAATCAGGGTAATTAAAAAATTAATAAATTAAAAATAACTGATTTATCTGTTAAAATCCTTAGTACGTTTTGATTTCGAAAATAGAAAATTATATGAAAGGACTGACAAAATTTAGAAAATCTATCCTAAATGATGCAATAGAATATTGCCATTCACACTGCCTATATAGATGCAAAGTTAAAAAATGGATGTTAAACACAATATTGACTGATTAAATGAACAAGTAACTTTTTTAGCAATAAGGATTGTTTTCAAAAGGAAACTAAGTTGAAGAAAAGAGAATTTCATGGCAATAGAAAACGTGATCAAAATTTTGAAAGCATTTTTAATATGTTCTTAATAAGTAACTTCAAAGTCCTGGTAATGTTAAAAAGAAGGATAAATAATAAAGTAAAGAGAGCGTTTTATTTGTTATTAAACATCTATCTGAATGCAAATAAATAATTTTTTAATTTTCGAATATTTGAACCTTCGCTTAAATGATTTTCGGATATCTTCTGATTTTTCGGTAAACTCCACATTCGGATATTTGAACTGTCAATAAAATGGACTTTCGGAAAAATGGATCTTCGCTTAAACTATTTTTGAATAATTCGACATTCGTTTAAATAATTTTCGGTCAATTAATATTTCGATAAAATGGTTTTTGGTCAATTAATCATTCAGTAAATTATTTTCCCTTTAAATAGATTTCGGTATCCTAATATTCGCTATTTTAATTTTCGGTCACGTGAACCATCGGAAAAATGACCGGCTGTCCAAAAATTATCATTATAATAATTTTTTTTTGTAACTTCTAAAATTTTTACATTCACATAATTTATGACTGATAAAGTGCTAGAATCGTCCGAAATTAAAAACCTTCATCCTTTCGTAAAAAATATAACTGTTGAAAAAATCAAACAATCAAATCGAGCCTTATCACAATTTTATTGACACTAAAAGAAAGGAAGATTATGGTTTCAGCCATCAAAAATGTTATCCGAAAATCTAATAGATTAATTTTATGCTAAAGCAAGATATATGCGTGAAAAATTTTTAAGAGAAAATTTTAAGTTTTCAAAATATCTAAAAATTTTATTTCAAATACTTTTTTATAAGACTCGTGTTTTTGGTTTTGTACATGCGCAAAGTGAACGGGTGAAAAAATCTAATTTTAAGCCAAATGAAGAGATACGTGAAAAAGTTCTAAAGAAGAAGTTGACATTTTTTTAAAGATTTACAGTCTTTTTCTCTACCATTTTTGCTAAGGCTTGCTATTTAAGTTTAATTTATCAAAACTACTGAAAAAACATAGAAAATTCAAATTTGGAGCCGAAGGACGTAAGATACAGAAACAAGTTCCAGGGAGGAACTGTAGCTTTTAAAAAGGCCAATGCAAAATTTTCTTATAAATTTTTTGATTAGTTTTGTCATTTTGTTTTTATGTATTGAAAAAACTGTGAAAAATCTCAAATTCAAATTTTTAAAATCTACTGCATTTTTTTTAACTTTTAGAATTAAATTAATTTAAATTTAATTTAATTTTATAAAAAAAATGTATGTAGGATTTCTTATCTATGGAAAATACTACGAAAAACAGAAAATACAATATTTTGAGCCAAAAGATGTAAAATCCGTCCAAAAACTTGGATGGATTTCAGCTTTTAAAAATTGCTATAAAATTTTTTTGAACCCATTTTTGACTGAAATCGTTATTTTAATTTCTTCATCGAAGTTGATGAGCAAAACTTTCATTAAAAATGATTAATATTATCATTTAAATTCTTAAAATCATAGAAACCTTTTTTTCTGTAGGGCCCTGATTTTTGGTACAATTAACTTAAGTTTTGTAAGGTGCAATTTTTTTTGAAAATGGATAATTATTACCCTAATCGGGAGGCAATCTTTTTATTTTGGTTAGCTTTTATTTTCCTAGAAATAATTGTATTTTTCGAATAAAAAATTTATTTATTTAAATTAATTGTTATGGCTAGTTTCAATGAAATTAAGAATTTTTAATAGATTTTTAAGTAGTTTCATTAATCCCTAGTATAAAAAATTTAATTTATTTCAATAACAAGTCATATAATTTACTATATGCTAGTATAACATTGTTTAATTTTTATGGTAATATCTCCAGTTGATAAAAAAATTGAATGTTTAAGTATATACTTCTTTCATTTAGTTTGAGCTCTTCGAAATATTAAAAGATATGAATGCATGGAGATAATAAATTTCAGGGTGAAAAATTGCAAAAAAATAATTTTTCCACTAAAATAGATGTAAAAAAGGCAAAAGTGTATGATTAAAAAAAACTCAAATTCTTATCACCTTTTATCACTACTTCAATTGTAAATTGTAAAGTGTTTAACATTTACCATTTTTACGTTTTGAAATAAGATAAGGAATAAGATTTTCTTAGAAATATTTTTACCATAAAATCATTAAAAAAATTTGTTTACCTAACTTTGAAAATTCAAAAATTGAATGTTTTAAAATTACTATTTTTTACTACTTTTATTCAGAATTGAATTTAAAGAAATAATTTTTTAAAAATCGAAAACGGGTTTGTGCTTACATACGATGAAATAATTTTTGTAATGAAAATATCTTGATATTATGATCCGTTTTTTAAAAATAAAAATTGGAATCGTAGAACAAGAGGAAAAAGATTAAGATAATAAACATTTAATTTAACAATTACAAATGAACTAAAGTAGGTGCAGCATGCATATGAAAAAGGGTATCCTATTAAAAAGTCCTAATTAAAAATTAATTAAGTCCTAATGTATGATAAATAATTAAATATAATTAATTAATAAAAAAATGGCGGACAAATGGCTATGACATTCTAAAAATGAAAAAGAAATTTACATTTGCTGTTCAAGAATAGTTAACAAAAAATATATATATTACTGTAGACTATAGGGTGAAGATTTCAAAGGTATTAAGTGTTACTACTAGTTCGAGGATGCACAACAGTTTAATGACTGAAAAATACACTCCTTTAGTTACGTTGGCCCCCATCCGAGTATAACCGAAGCAAGCGCTGCTTAACTTTGGTGATCGAACGAGAAGCCTTAAACAATTCCATGTATTATTTATATATCTTTCATCTATCACTGTATACATAAGAGTTTGAAATTTTTTTGTAGAAATTCTATTCTGATTTTATAATTTCTTAATAATTATTTTCTGGGTACAAAATATTTCTTTGAATTTTCACCAATTTTTTGTTCCAAACTCAGGCGGTAAAAAAATCTAGGGAAAAATGTTACAGTTCTGTTAATCCAACAACTTTTAGAAATAAGTAATATTATTATTTCATTTTTTATGTAATTTATTTTCATTAACAATTCACGATGTTATTCAAAAATTCCAGAATGATTGAAATTTTTAAAATTCTTTTTCGACGCAATGTGTTCAAATTTTTTTTTGTTTGAGTAACTTATATTTGGTTCTAAATAAGAAAATTGATTACAGTGTTCTGCAGTTTTTTTTGCATTTAACATTATGAAATTACCGAGTTTTGTAATTAATAGCTTCATATAAGCATTAATTTGTGCGTTCTTTGATGTGTGAGTTTATTCTTTCACTTTCTACCATCGACATTATTTATTTATCTGTATTTATTGACTCTAAGATTTTGTTTGATTGTTTTTTTAAATAAATATATCGTCACATTTTATAAAATATAATTAGTTTTGATTTAAGAAGGTGGAAAGTTAACTAAAGAAAGAGAAACTAATTACAGAGGATACGCTTCCTTGATATGTTAATTATGATAATGATATTCTATAATTAGCTAATTTTATAATGCATATTGGTTGAAAGTGTAGATTAAATAAGGATATAATTATAAAGAAAATAAAAATTTGGATATTTGCTCCATTCAATAGGATTTCTAATTGCTGATCTATTTCGTAATTTATCTTGCATCCGCAGTGATGCTTTCACTAGCTTGCGCTTCTTCCTCATCCTCATTCGATCATTAGGTCATTAGCGCAACTGATGAAAGTAATTGAATGTTGAGGAATTAATTGAATTTTTTCTATTTATCATAACAAAAAAATCTAAAAAATATTTCGCGAAAATTTTTAACTGTGAACGATTAAGAGAAGATTTCTAAAAATAAGCTTTAAAAATTTAGACCTCTCAATTTAAAAATGCAGCCTGTTACTCTAGTCAGGATTTACGATAAGAAAAATATTCTAAGTGTGAAGTAAAGAAATTTGTATTGTTTCTCAATTAGAAAAAAATGTAGATGAATATCAGGAAAATTACTCATTCACAACTCTTTTCCTTTATTTGCAACAAGTAACGTCACAGTCAAGGAATTCGCTTGACAAACTCGACCTTAGCCGAATGCCGCTTGCCTCTTTACTGCTCTTTTTTTCTTCCACTGTTCAAGATTCAAAGCCAGGAAAAATCGCTAGATTGCCCAATCACAGGTTCTTCGATTCTAGGGCCATAGGTCCAGTTTTCCGAAAAAGGCGATTAAACGCAGTGACCATTGGGACACCGGCCATCTGAATTCAGATCATGCCAAGGTGGCCTTTTCTTAATGACCGAAGCTCAACCTTCATCTTCGCGGTTGTCCGTCTCATTCGGAAGATAAGACCATTAGGAACTTCGGGAGTACCGGAAGAATCAAGGTCTCTCTTGATTGCAGATTTAAAATCAGTTATCAGGCAGAGACCCGGGCAACAAAAATCTAGTTTCCGATTGGTGTAGCACTCATCAATTGGGGGTTCGAAAGGGTCCTTCGTCGAAGGTGAAAGGGGTCCGTATTACGATTCAAGTCGCTCGTGTTCTGAACTGGCCCCCGCCTGAGTCTACACTCTACCTCCCTAGACATGGGCAGGGCTTTGGTATAAAAGCATACTCGTTTCCCCTCGTAGTCGTAGTACAATTCAGTGTATCACACCAGAAACACCATGAAACTCATCGTAAGTTTCTGCCGGTTTCGATACATTCAGTCAATAGATTTTCCTCTTCAGGACAACTTATTTTTCATGCATACCTATACCATCCGTTTTTAAATTTTTTCGAAATTTGATTTTTTGCTACATTTATTGTTTTTTATATACTCAACATTTTGATTTTGAACTAAAAATTATCAGGGTACTTGTACACTTTTCACTACTTTTTTTTTGGCGGAATACTTGATCAAAATTAACAACTTGGTTTAATCTATTAATGCAATATATTTATGGGGAACTTCTTCTATATAAAAAAGGAAGTGCTTGTTTATCGGCAAAATTGAACAATTTAGCTTTGAGTGTGAATCAGCATTTTTAAAACATATTACTAAAATTGAATACTTCTTTGTGTTTTAATTTGTATACAATAAAAACTTTGGATCAAAACCAAACTTAATTTGAAGGTATCAATTTTAGCTGCAGCAGAATGTTCTAAAAATGTAAAAGTTTTGCTCCTTTATATTGATACAGATATCCGTACCATCTTCATACCGTTGCAGTAAAATTGATATCTTCAGATTTATCAATATTTTAAAATATTTTTATCATAATAATCAAATGTATTTCCAGGTTGCTCTCGTTGCCGTCATCTTGGCCGCCGCTTCCGTCGAAGCTGTAAGTATTGCAATCTTATATTTTAATATAAATTCCAGAAAAAAAAAACTGAGGCAGAAAATTTCTCATTCCACAATTCGTGGAAATGAGATTAGCTCTCAGTATTACGTTTCCCGATTACTGGGTTACGTAAACTGCGTCAAGTCCATTGAAGACTGGATACTAACAGACTCTTCATTTCTATTCATATCGCATAATCTTTTCATAACAGACTTTCTTCTGGTATATCTAAAACTACATAGATCTCTTTCTTTCTATCTTTTATCATAAAATCTGCATCTAAACTATACCCCTACATTTTCAAATACTAAATCTAGGTCTAGTCATAAAATTCTTCAGCAATTCTCTTTCTTACCTTCTTTCGTTGGTTTTTAACGATGCAGTTACAGCAGCCGCTGTAACTATTATGATCTATTACGAGAATCAGCAATGGATTCTCGCCTATGAGGTGTCTTGTCTATCCGGTAATATCTCTCCGACAACGTAACAATGCATAATAGCACTCTCGCTTTTATGCCCTCTTCGCGGTTCTTGAATCTTTCTCTACAATCTCCTCAACGCTCGAGAAACGAGTAATTTCTACAAGAGTGGAGTAACCAATGAACAAGACTCTGAAGTGCTTGGACCAGATTTAACCCTTCAGAACTCGAAGGTGTTAAGTGTTTTTTGTTGTGTTTCTTGAAACAACTAGGCTCCTGGGGCCTGGCAAGATCCTTGGCAACAACAAAGCAATCCATGGCAGGCACAGAGTGATCCTTGGCAGGCACAGAGTGATCCTTGGCAGCAACAAAGCAACCCCTGGAAGCAGCAAAGTAATCCCTGGCAACAAAGTAATCCCTGGCAACAAAGTAATCCCTGGCAACAAAGTAACCCATGGCAACAACAAAATAATCTCTGGCAACCAACTGTACAGAAGGTAAAACGCTGATCAATTATTCGACGTTCAGGCAATAAAAAGGACTATTATCCTGCCTGACGTTCCTTAACGGATTCATATCGGAGTTGTCTTCTCGTTAGGTTCTCATTTTATTTTTCTGTTAAGTATTAGATTCTTCTCTATTATCTCATATTTTTCGCAGAACTGAGATATAGGAAATATCTTAGCCTTCGTATCATTCAATGCTCTAATTCTGATTATTGTTGGAGCTAGAGATTGATTTTACTCTTTTGAAACCAACATCTGTTGATTATGATCAGCATTTCCATCTTTGTATCATAATTCAAAAGATAAATGTCCAGGGTGCAAATAATTAACAAGTATTCTTTTTGCAGGGTCACCATGAACCACACTACGTCCACGCCATCCAGGTTCAGCAACCACACCCAATCCCACCTATTCATCCAGAACCTCTTCATTTGAAGGTTCATGATCATCCAAACCCAATCCATTACAAAGTTCCCCATGTTCCCCATCCCCACCTCATCGGATACGAAGCGCATGTTGCTGAACCCGAAATCAAGGTCGTCAAGCACGGATGGTAAATAAAGGAGTTGTAAGGTATCATCTTAACAACTGGTCCCCGGTGGTTCTTGCCGTTCGAATTACATCGCATTTGGATAAAAGGAAGCGGAGCTCGAGTCCTCACTAGGGAGTGCAACAATTGGATCTCTTCGAACGACGCTGCACGCAGAGGTCAATTATGGTCTTTCGGAAAACCGGAGAATCGAATTTAGAGTTGAAAATGCAATCAGAGCACATCATTGGCGCAGGCGTCAGACCACCTGGACCACAGACCAGGCATCCGGATTAAAAAATCTACAAAAAAATTACATTATTGTATTACACCACGTCACATACCCCACATCACTCCCCTCCTAGATCCTTTCAAAACACAGCGTTTCTTTCTGTGCGGCATTTGATGCTGAAGAAGACATCATGACATCTGAGCCAATGTATATTTTTTATGTTCTTCTGAAAAACATTCTACCCACCAATTCCCCCCTCGAACCATACTTTTATTTATTTTCTAATAAAAGTTATTAGTTTTGTGATAAATCTGGAGTATTCTTTATTTCCTTTCCTTAGAATTTAAGTCTACTGCTATGGTTATGAATCGAATATTGATTATTATTAAATAATTTTTAAAAATACAATAAACATAATAGCAAGTTTTATATATTTATAAGTTGTTGCAACAAAATATAATAAATAATAATGGTATAGTACGAAAAATTTTCTATAGTATTTGAGCAGATTCATTTACTGCAAGAGATTCATAGCATCATCTTCTTTTTAAATTTAAATATCATAAAAAATCTTTAACAGCGCTAACGATAGCTTTGAAATTTGAAAGTATCTTCTCATTCTGAAGTATAGAACTTTTTAGAAATATAATTGGTCACTGCATATTTATATCACAAATCTATATTTTTAATTTTGTACAATTAATTTTTAAAAAATTATGACGCCTGAGGCTCGTTGCATCACCTCTAGCTTGTTCAGCCATTTAACAAAATATTTTAAACACTTAATTGTTGTGTACAAGTCTGATGCAAAAATATTTAAATGTTATCCGCATTTTCATTTGTTTCTAAATTTTACGAATTACATAAGATAGTAGTAGAGATAAGTATTATAGGGCTGTTTATATTAACTGCTTGAGTATACTTTGTTGAGCATTGCAGCAGTATATCATGCTGATATCATGGATGTTTTTTTGCTGCGCATTAGAAGCGTCGTGAATTTTTTGCCGAGGGGTATCAACGTGAAATTTATTGCTGAGCGGTGGTTAGTTGGATCGAAAGAGCGGGCACTGCATTTTCCCAGCACGATTCGCGACACGTAAAATATATCCTTAAACTGATCGCTGAGTGTGATTGAGGAAAGCGTGTCATGATGGATCGACTCTAAATAATGGAGTGTATTTTTTATTGTTTGTAGTTATAAGATTGCATGTTTGATATGGTATTGGAGGCTCATTATTTTCCAAAGGGTTTATTGTTTTATATTTTATATTTTCCTACGCAATAGGGAATTTCGTATTATTCATTTAACTAGCAAAAATAACACGCAGAGAGCGGTGATAATCTAATTAATAAGCATAAATAATTTTATGTATTAAAATAGCCTAATCGGCTTAAATGTAATTGTATTCTAATTTTAATTTTAATTTTAATTGGCGTTAAGATTTCTGATGTCTTTTATTTTCTAGATTGATCGGCATTTTGAAGTTGATTATAATTTAAAACTTGCTAACTTCTTTAGTCTTGAATGTTTATAGTTTGAAATTATTATATTTGAAACCTCTTTCTGAAATAGGTCTATCTTGAATACTTGTGATTGGAAATCTCTAAATTTTCAATTTTTATAATTTAAAATGATGAAATTTTTAATGTTTGTGTTAAATAGATTAATTTTAAATCTTTCAATTAAAAAATGTTTAATTTTAAAAATGTATCAATAAATATTCTTAAATTTTCATTATTTTGAAGATCAGAAGTCAACTTTTCTATTTTAGCTCTTCTAATTTAAAGAAATTTCGAATGGGAATAATCAAAATTATGACTTTAAATTATAAAACTGAAAACTAGTATAATAACGAAGTTTTTTAATACTGGACCCTAACTTTAGATATCAAAAATCAAAATTTTAAATTTAATTCTTCCAAATAGAAAAAATTAAAATATAGCTGAATAGTATCAAAGCATTTTTTATTAAAATAGCTAAAAAGAACATCATTTTTAATTATAAATTGTCAAAATTAAAAGTTCTTCTATTTCAAAGATTAGCAATTAAAAGTTGAAAAATTTTGAAGAATTTAATTTGAAAATTCTTGAATTTTGAAGATAAATAGTCAAAAATTTTAATTAGATATGCTTGGAAATAAAAAGTCAAGTTTTCGATTTTAAATCCTACAAATTAAAGAAATTTTTAATTTTAATCCTAAAAATTACAGCTTTTTAATTTTACAGCTGGAAACTTGCCTAATTATTCATTTTTAATTTCTAAATAAAAATATTTTCTATTTTAAAAAATTTTTAAATTCAAATTTGTAAGTTTTGATGATTTTGGAAATTAAAAGTCAAGTTTTCAATTCAAAATTTTCCAAATTGATCCCATTTTGAATTTTTCTTTTTAAAACTTAAAATTTAAATATTTTTCAATTATAAATTAACAAAATTCGAAACCTTTGCATTTTATATCAGTATTAATAAATATTCTGATTAAAAAAAAAGTATAGAAATAATAAATAAATTACAGAATTTTGTGATTGTAAGTTCTCAAATTTGAAAATTCTTTAATTTTAGAGATTTGCAACTGGAAACTTTTTAATTTTAATTATGTAATTATTAAAATTATAATTTTTTGAAAATTCTGAAAATCAAAAGTTAAGATTTTAATTCTAAATTTTCCAAAATAAATAAGTTTTAAACGAAAAGCATAAAAATTATAGAATTTGTAATTATGAATCTTAAAACTTGAAAAATTGTTCATTGTTAATAGTTAAAATTAGAAAATCATCAATTTTAAAGATTTAGGATTTAGAGTTTTACAAATTTAAAGTGTAACAATGAGAAACTTTAAAATTTGAGACGTAATATAAAAATTCTTAAATTTTGATAATTTTGGAATTTAAAAGTCAAGTTTTCAATTATAAATTTTAAAAGTTGAAGAATTCTGAATGTAATTATCGAACTTGCAGAATTTTGTATAGTGACACAAAACTTGTATTATTTTTTATTGTGATTGCATAAATAAAAACGATTAAACTTCAGTCATTTGGATAATTAATAAAATCAGAAATGAAATTCTCATTTCTAAATTATCCAAATTGAAGAAATTTCGAATATAGAGCATCAAAATGATCAGTTTCAAATGTCGAAAATGAAAATCTTTAGTTTCAACAAATTTACAATTTAAAGTTGTACGATTTTAAATAATTAAAATTAAAAGTTTTTCAATTTTAACGCTGTTCAATTAAAAGTTTTACAATTTTGAGGCTTTACAATCTCAATATCTTTAATTTTTTAAGTATGAAATTTTATATTCTTGAATTTGAACTGTAAGAGTGACAGAATTAATTTATTTCTTGGAATTTCTGATAATTCTTTATATATTTAAAATTTGAATCGGAATTTTGAAGAACTTTTCCTGGCCAGAAACGTCATTTTGTTTTTTCAAAAACAAACAACAGTTTTCCTGAATTGTGCTTGGTTTCTGCTCAATTGTGCTGTAAACGATTTTTTAAAAAAAGTTAAAATTTGGACTAAAATTCAGCAATGAACAGTTTTTCATATTTTGCACTCTTTAAATTTTGTTTGTAATCTCTCAAAAAATATTAATTTGTGAATTATGGTTCAAATTTGGATTTTTTAAAAATTGTTTGCGGCTCGATGGAGCAAAAACCTAGCCCAATTCAGCACAACTTTTTTTCGAAAAAACAAAATAGCGTTTCTGGCTCTAAAAAAGTTTTTTTTTTAATTCTAACTCAAATTTTGATTTAAAAAAATGCAGCACAATAGAGAAAAAGTTTCGCGCAATGCGGCACAACTTTTTTTGTTTGAAAAAACAAAATGAAACTGCCAGCTTCTTGAACATTTTGATTAGGGCTTCAAAAGACTGGTTTCATAGTGAGTAATAACCTTCATTTTTTTTAATTTTTAATTTTTTTACACTTCTAAAATTCCTGGCTTTCTTGCAAATATGAAAAAAATATTTTGGTTTCATGCTTAGAAAGTTGTTGATTATAACCAGTCTATTTTCTGTTTGGCTGATGATATTGCACGGCCGATCGAACGAATAGGAAAAGCACTGAACGCGTCCTGCGTGACCTATAAAACGTAACTTGTGTGCATAATTATAAAACGATAACTTTTGTTGTAAATCATTATTAATTAATATTACTGAATCATTAGGAATGCATTTTAATACTTTAATAGGGTATTTTTGGGTTAAAACAAATAAATTAAAATTGTAGAAGTTCTTGAACAAACTTTCAGTTCGTTTTTTCAGGAAAAAATTAATTTTCAACAAAAAGAAGAAAATTTTTTTTAGAAAAGTACTTGAAGGATTTGTAGCTCATTTTTCAATTTTAAAAAATTGATCTTCAACTAAAAAAAAAGGGTTTTTTAATTGGAATAGTTATGTTTTTCGTTCAGAATTTTAATTTTCAATAAAAAAAGACAAACTTTTGACCAAATAGTTGAATTTTTACGTAAAAAAATTAATTATTGACCAAATAAACTGAGACCTGGAATTAGTTACCTCGACTATACTATATTCCGACGCTTGCCCAGTCAAGTGTGACAAAAAAGAAGGAGGGTCGCATTCTCAGCGTGTTAGTTGTACAAGGTTTTGTTATGTTTCCACATCCAATAGAAAAGATTCCAGTGACCCAGACTGTTTACGTTTAGATGCCCTCAAAATAGTGCCAAGGCCGATGCAAGCCATGCCTGAAACCGTAAATCAATTCAGGTTTCATTCAAAACTTTATATTTTGGCGCGGTACCTGTAGTCCACGCCAAATAGCGCTAATATCGATGGCACTTCTTTCACGCGTAACCACACTTTTTATATTAACACTCAACTCCCGAGATATGCACAGTTTCGACCATGACTTACAGTGTCCTTTAGCATAAGTTAGGGGAATCCAAACGTAAACAGTCATGGTTGCATACACCATTTCCATTGGATTTAGACGCATGACGAAATCTGATGCAACTAATGTCCGTCACTCGTGGGTAAAATCGAGTTTTCCCAACCATGATGTCATCGATTTTTAAAAGTTCATAATTTGAAAAAAGCAATTGCTTATAATAAAATATTAATTCCTAAATTACTTAGGAAATCTGTTGGACGACAAACTAGTACTTTACTATTCGTACGTTCGACCGTAAGAATAGACACTTCGCATCTTTTTTTAACCTATGGGTTCTCAACTTCCGCTTTCTGCATGCTCAAAGGAATTGAATGGAAAAACTTCAAACTTTGCAAAATTAAATTTTCAAGCCTTCTTTTTAAAATGATGAAATACGTATTAGTTGTCAAATAATGATATGAAAATTTGGAAACGTGCCCAGAGCGCAAAACGGTCCGTCGAGCGGCAGTCAGTGCGTGATCACCATTCGGCCTACCATTGTTTTTCTTATGTACCCTTCACATATTTTACATTAAAAAGAAACCCAGTAAATATTTTGTCTTAACCTTGATTTCAGTTTGAACAAGAGATTCCAGCCTTTAATTTAGTGAATTTTCAATTGTTTCAATAGAAGTCCCTAAATCATGACGATGGTACTTTAAAATCAAAAATTGGTCAAAAACGGAAAATAACTCGGTCATTCTCATCAAAACTACTTCAACTCGGATTCAATTGACGCGCAATTTAATAAGCTTTTTAACTGTGTTTAAAAAATGTTTCTTACTTGATTTTTCGCATTTAGGGGAGAGTGTGTTATGGTGCTGCGCTGTGATTGTGATTATGATGCTGCGTGTGCCCTATACACTGGGGTATGCCGGCCGTCAAATCACTTCGGTTTATTTAAAGAATATGAGCATTCTAGAATAAAATTATAAAATGTAATAATTCTGAACAGTGAAATGTACGAAGAAGAATTAATCCAGAAGTTTCTTACTAATTAAATTCTTGCTTATCAATCAAAGTAAAGTATGTGGCAAAAGTAGTTATACCCTCTTAATCCCTGCTGAAATATATAGTATTCCGTATATGATGGTGCAAGATTTAATTAATGGTAATTAGATCGTTTAGAAAAAAAAATGATACCCGAAGTTTAAAAAAAACTTCACCTACTAAAAGCTAACATTTTCATGCTTCAATTATTTCAAAATATGCTGCAAGTGCATAATTTCTGATAAAGAATTTTTAATTTATTTATCCTACACAGTTTTTTTATAATCAACCTTCTGAAACATACTTTAAAACAGAAATTAAATCATATCACTATTTTTCCAAATAAATAAAGCTATTTTATGTAAGAAACTAATATGCAAATCAACAAATACTTTCAAGGCACTTTCTAAGATAAGCCTGTTTTTAATCCGATATGTATAAGTGGACGCACAATCATGACCAGTAATGTATTATAACTTGTTGCAATAATATGTAACTACTTTCACCCTTCTACTGTATTTATCAAGTTTTTACCAATTCTGTAATAATATGTGTTATTCAGGTCATGTTGATACCAGTAGATTTCAATAAGGAGGGAGGAAAATAAAGAATAATCCAGATTTATCACAAGACTAATAACTTTTATTAGACAATAAATAAAAGTATGGTTCGAGGGGGAAATTTGGTAATGGAATGTTTTGCAGAAGAACAGAAAAAATATACAGTTTCTCAGATTTCATGATGTCTTCTTCAGTATCACATGCTGCACAGAAGGAAACACTATGTTTTGAAGAAGATAGTGGAGAGGGGGGGGGGGGGGATTTAGGGTTTGTGACATGATGTAATACAATGAAGTAGATTTTTTATTTCGGATGCCTGGTCTGTAGTCCTGGTGGTCTGACGCCTTTGCCAATGATGCGCCCTGATTGAATTTTAAATTTGATTTGTTATCCAAGTGTTCCACTTCTTAGTAAGGAACTCGTCCTAAACTTCCTTTCATCCAAATACGATGTAATTCGAACGGGAAGAACCACCGTGGACCAGTTGATAAGATGATACCTCAGAACTTCTTTATTTACCATCCGTGCTTGACGATCTTGACTTCGGGTTCATGAGCTTCGAATCCGATCAGATGTGGGTGGGGGACATGGGGAACATCCAAGTGGATTCTGTTTGGGTGGTCATGGACTGACAGATGAAGAGGTTCTGGATGAAGTGGTGGGACTGGCACTGACTTCTGAACCTGTAGGTTGTCGACGTAGTGTGCATAGTGACCCTGCAAAAAGAATAATTGTTAATTATTTGCACCCTTAACATTCATCTTTTGAATTATGATACAAAGATTTCGATGTTGATCATAATCAACAGTAGTTCATTTCTAAAGATTGAATCTACCGAGGAGAGAATTTTGAGATGAATCCGTTAAATTCCGTTAGGCAAGAATTATAGTCCTTGTTATTGCCTGAACGTCAAAAAATTTAACAGCATTTTACCTTCTTTACAGCTGGTTGCCAGGGATTATTTTGTTGTTGCCAAGGATTACTTTGTTGCTGCCATGGATTACTTTGTGGTTGCCAGGGATCTTGCCAGACCCCAGGAGCCTGATTGTTTCATCAAAAACAACAAAAAACATTTAACACCTTTAAGTTCTCATGGGGTAAATCTGACCCAAGCACCCCAGAGTCTTGTTCACTGGTTACTCCATTCTTGTAGAAGTTACTCGTTTCTCGAGAGTTGAGGAGATTGTAGAGAAAGATTCAAAAAACGTGAAGAGGGCATAAAAGCGAGAGGGCTATTATGCATTTTTAAGTTTTCATAGAGATTCCCGGAAAGATAGAGAAGACATCTCAGAGGCGAGAATCCATGGCTGATTCTCGTAACAGTTATACAGCAGTTGCTGTAACTGCATCGTTCAAAAACAACGAAAGAAAGAATAAAAGAGAATCGCTGCAGATGTCTATGATTAGACCTACATGAAATAGTGGAAAGTATCGATGTAGAATTTAGATAGAGATTTTTTAATTAAAATTAGAAATAGAGATTTAGTTTTAAATGTACCAAAAGAAAATCGATTATGAGAAGATCATGCGATAGGAATAAAAATTAAGAGAATATTATTATCTAGTTTTCAATAGACTTCATGCAGTTTACTTAACCCAGTATTCGGGAAATGTAATATTGAGAGCTCATTCCATTTTGATGAAGTGCAAAATGAAAAGTTTTTGGCTTTAGTTTTTTTCCTGGGATTTATATTGAAATACAAAATTTAAATACTTACAGCTTCGACGGAAGCGGCGGCCACGACGACGACAACGAGAGCAGCCTGAAAATATTTTTGATTAGTTATATCTTAAAAAGACTCACAGCAAATCTGAAGGTATAATTTTTACTGAAAATATAATCAATTTTATCTTTTTCACATTGAATTGATACTTTCAGATTAAGTGTTGAAAATTTTGCTTCAAATTAGTTAAAGTCAAAGCTAAAATTCTACCCAAAAGTCAGAGATGATAAAACAACATTTTAGTTTGTTTTGAAAGTGTAGACATTAGTCTACACGTTATAAAGAAGTGTAAAAGTGTATATGTTCCCAGATCATTTGCAGGAAAAAATCAAAATCTTGAGTATATGAAAAACGATAAGCATAGCAAATATAAAATTTTGAAAAGTTATGAAAAGTTAAAAAAAATGGAATGATTAAGTATAAATGAAAAGAAAGTTTTCCTCGAAATGAAAATCTGTTAACTGAGTGTATCAAATACAGTAGAAACTTACGATGAAGTTCATGACGTTTCTGATGTGATACACTGAATTGTACTACGACTATGAGGGTCAGCGAGTATGCTTTTATACTAATGCCTTGCCCACATCTAGGAAGGTGGACTCAGGCGGGGGCTAGTTGAGAACAAGAGCTGCTTGAATCGTGATACGGACCCCTTTCACCGTCGTGTCGACGAAGGACCCATTCGAACCCCCTATGCGTAATTGCTATTTTAATCGAGAACTTGAGCTTGATCCTAGAATCAAAGAACTTAAAATTGGGAAATCTAGGGATTTTTTCTAGCTTTGAATCTTGAACAGTAGAAGAATAAAGAGCAGTAAAGACTCAAGCGCTATTCGGCTAAGCTCGAGTTTATCAAGCCAATTCCTTGTTTTTAGTTTTAGTTTCTGCAAATAAAAGGGAAAAATGGTTGTGACTCAGTAATTTTACTGGTATGCACCTACAAATTTCATTTTTTAAATTGGGAGAAAAATATCAATTTTTTAGTTCACATGTGGAACTTTTTTCTTGTTTTAAATACTAACTACTGGACTCAAATGGTGCACTTTTCAACCAAGATAACTAAATTTGTAAAACTGACTTTAAGAAAAATTTTATGAACTAATAATAGTTGATAATTGTTGAAAATTTTCTAAGTTTTTTTTTATGATAAATAGAAGACATTTGATTAATTTCTTGTTATTCGAATACAGAGGGAAGACTAAGGGGAAAGGGACTGAGAGGAATACCAAGGCCCGTACAAAAATGGACCAACTGTTAAGTAGTATATTAGGTCTATTAAGGCAGAACACAAAAAATTATAAAGCTAGAGAACAAGAACATCAGCGACAAATGATAAACAGCGTAACATCCATTGTGCTAAATATGCTTTAGCTAGCGTTAGCACTTCGCAACCAACCATTTTGATAGAAATACCGTGGGATAGGATCGTATGGAATATCACCATACAAGAAGAATTAATGAGTCTCTTTTCTGAAATCACGAAGTTTGAAACTAAGCGCGAAAAGGGATATAATTATAGGAGAAAGTTTGCTGCAAAGTATTCTCGTACACATGAAGTTGCAGTGCCAGATCTTATTGCTAAGGTAAAGGACATCAGGGACAAACTTTTTATCTTCGAAGACCGAGCAATGGAGATTAAAGAGATGACTGACAATTTTGCACAGGGCAACTGTGCACGAGCACCTCTGTCCATCTGTGCACGTCTAAATTTAGAAATGAACAGATGGTGCACTACCAATGGTCCACGTGCACAGATGGTATACTCCCAACTGTGCACTTGTACAAATTGGATACTTTAAACTGTGCACGTCTTGATTCTGGGGGGGGGGCGGAGGGTGTTACAACCGTGCATGCAGTAACTGTGCACGAGTCCGATATTAAACGTCGAGGACCGGTTATAAAACTGTGAAAGTTGTTGGTCACTGGCATAATTGCGCACGTGCACAGAGAGAATACAACTAATTGTACACCTTGATGGTCACTGACAAGAGTGTGCACATTATTGACCACTGACACAACTGTGCATTTGAATAGATAGGACACTTTCAAGTGTGCACGTCCACATTTGGACGTGCACAGATTATACCCAACTAACTGTACAGGTGCACAGATGAAACAAGCAGATGGAACGCTACAAACTGTACCTGGGCACAGATGGAATACTACTAACTGTACAGGTGCACAGGTGGAACACTACCAACTGTACATGTGCACAGATGGTATCTTTAAAATCGTGCACGTCTCAATTAATACGATCAGATTTTCAACTTAAAAGTCCAGGTGCACAAATAGTATTCACCCAACTGTGCATGTCACAATTGCTAAAAAAAGATTTTCAGCTCAAAAGTTATGCGCAGTTATGAGTGTGCCTTCTGTGCATGTGTACTTTTAAACGCAAAGTCTAATATTACTAAATGAGAAGTGCATAGTTGGGAGTCCCCTATATGTGCACGCGGACTTGTAAGTTCAACATCTGCTCGTATTAATTGCATCGTGTATTTTTAAAAAGGTATAACCTATACACGTGGACTTGTAAGTGAAAAAGATACTCGTATTAATGGAGACATGTATATTTGGGAGTTTAGTATCACAGTTGGGACAGTACCAACTGTGCACGTAAAATGTTCGTTGGGTACCATCCATACACATTTAATCACAGTTGTGTGTGTGTCCCATTTGTGCATGTGCACATTTTGGAGACTCCTAACTGTGCAAGTGGACATTTGGAAGCCGCCTATCTGTGCACGTGCATATTTGAGAGTGCCCTAACTGTTCAAGTAGATATTTGGAAGTCGCTTATCTGTGCACGTGCACGTTTCGGAGTGCCCGATCTGTACACATGCACAGTTGGAAGTATCCCATGTATGCACGTGGAGTTGCAAGTTGAAAATCTGATCGTAATAATTGAAACGTTCACAGTTGGGATGATACCATATGTGTACGTCAAAATATTGACGTGTATGTTTGCGAGTGTCTTATCTGTGCACGTGCACAGTCAGGGACACCCTACTGTGCACGTCAAAATTTCACCATGCACAGTTTAAAGGGGCCCAATTCTGCACGCGTACAGGTGCAACAATCCCAACTGTTCTCGTGGAAATTTAGACATGCACAAATTTGCCAGTGCACAATTGTGCCTTTGGCCAAACACGTGTGTAGCTTTGTCTTACAGAAAAATAGCGAGATCATTTTTGTGGAAGCTCACTTGTCATATACTGAAAATATTTTTTTTTCAAAATGGGAATACTTCAAGAACGAAAGTATACCATGAAAATAATTTTATTCTCTTTTTCCGCCGTCTCTTTTTTGTTGTATCTCAAAATAACACCAAATCAGCGAACTTTTGCAAATCTGTGTTTTGTGTGCTGTTTCCATAGGCGTGCACAAATGGGCTCGTGCGCAGTTGCTCCCTGCACAGTTGTACTCTTTTCAAATTAAAGAACATGCTGATTAGGCGGGAAAACGTCGACAATGAAGGTAAGTTAGAGTACCAAAAGATCGAACTGTTTTTGAAATAGCTACAATCAACTAGTGCACAATTTCCGGAGACAAAAAGCTATCCAGAGCGGATAACTCAAAATGTTATAATAACATGACGTGGATAGGTGAGAAATCCAATATTTGGCTAAAAAAAGGCTGCCTGCTTTCAGAAACGGTAGGATTTATCATTGCGGTTCAGGACAGGGATGTCAGCACCAGAAATTATCGCAAGCACGCGATACATTAAGACGTGATTGGCAGGTGTCGATTATGTGGAGATACCGGCGAAATCACTGAGCACATCATTGATGGCTATCATCTAATGGCTCAGAGAGAGTACACGCACGGGCATAATGACGTTGCAGGTAGAGGTGCATACCAAAACAAGAATTTCTCGGATCCCTCTTGATATTGTCCGTTTTCGATATATTTTTGTTATCAGGAACTTTTGGTTTTAAATTGTTTAATCTCAACCCATCCCGACTTGAATATCCAAGTAAGGTAGGCCTAGATACTCGATAATGTTTACAACCTAATTTTGACATTTCGCGTAAATGAAAAATGTACCGTCAAATGGGGTTGATTCGGACATGTGAGGTAAATTCGGACATTTCTAAACTGACAGTTTAAATTACTTAAGAGGCTTTTAACCAGAATTTAGGGCCAGTCAAGGCTTTATTTACGACTTAAATATAATATATTTATATTTTTTATTTATTAAATAAAATGAATTTATATTTAATTTTATGTTTTTTATTCAATATAACAATATTAATAATAAAATCATAATAATAATGAATTATTACATTACAGGCCCGCCAAATGATTTCTTTTACATTTTTAATCGTCTAAACTATCAACTTTTTATGTAAAAAACATTAAATTAAGTTTATAATCATAGTAATAAAATTACAGCTTATAGACCACTCTTTGTACTTGACGACAATTTGCTACAGCGAATGCTGTTAATTACTTATGTATGCGATAATAACTAGTTTTCGCTACGCTAGCAAATTGACCTGAGTAAATCATACATTTATATTTAAATTTCCTAACTTATTACTGATAGCATTATTTTTTAAATTAGTTCGAACGAGAATGTTGTCCGAAGTTTCGTAGATGTTAACCTGGTTAGACCTCCTTTCGAAAACGCGATAATTCTCAAGGATTACATAAGACTGCAAAGGACTGCGTGGATTTTCAAGGATTGCATGGAATTGTAAAATATTGCATGAGGTTTCAAAGGACTGTATGGGATACCAAAGGATTCGAAAATATTTTTATTCCAGTTTTTTCATCATTAGCCTCGAACTTATTCAAGGCTTCGATGCACTAATGATGTTATGTGTAGTTTGGAGTTCATCTTTTACCGCTGCCATAAAGTTTCAATCAACTCTTTCTTTATGGTCCAGGAAGTTTCTTACAATGCGACATTATTTTATTTTATCCTTACTTCAGGCCTTCGCTTGCTATAATTATGGTGACGGTATTACCTGCGCATTGAATTGCGACTTGGAAAGAGTCGTAGATGTTAAGCCACTTCGAGTGCGGAGAGAACTCGGATTGGTGACCGCGTTCAATATACGACTTGTTTTTGTATTCGCGTCGTTTAACTATCATGTCGATCAGAAGGTTTTGGCGCCGAGGATAATAATTGTACCCTCGTTGTTTCTATATATCGGATGTCTAGTTCTTAAAGTCGACAGTCCGAAAAAATTAGCTAAGCTCGATTAACATGGTTTTCTGCAGTTTTCTTCTTCTCTGACCAAACTTCCAGGCAAATGCAACCACTTCTGATAAAGTCGGATCTATCTGCGGGTTATCACTGTTACTGGGCGTGATAAAATTCATTAAGTGATCATAAGCTTACCGTAGTAAACTAAAAATATTCACAAGTCCATACCTAGTCAATATCTAGAACGGCTTTCAAAATGTTGGTTGATTTAAACTAATTACTTTGGACTCACGTTTTGAGACCCAGACTTCCACCTTGTATATTTTACATTTTCTACTCCAACTTCTTAGGTTTGTTAGAAATTTCAACAACCGAAAGAAAATTGTTGTTAACTATTGAGCGTTTTTGGTCTTTACACTTTTTTGGTTTTACAGTTTTCCCACTTTTATCAGCAAAAAAAGCTGACCATTACATCTCAGTTCACATAAATCCATTTTAATCGCCTCTTTAGTTGCCGAATCTCTTCTTCTGATGCCTTTGGCTCAATAAGGACATCTGCTTCTGGAAGCTGTTGTGGTATTGGAACATCATGATGTTGCGCAGGAACATCAATGTATCAGGATACTTTGTAGCAAACGTCGTCCTAAAATTGCATCTCTTCTTGTACCCAGTTTTAAACTTCGTGCTTTCATAATAGAGACTTTTGAATTCTTCTTTCCTCGTAGTATTCCCAGTCGATGTACTCCCACGTTATTTCTTTTGCAGTGGTTGTTTATCGTTTGCTGCAGATGTTCTTGCAGGTCAGTTTTTACATTTGTAAGAGCTGCCTAAAAATCGGAAAGAACCTAATGATATTAATGTAAATATGAAGTTGTTTAACGGAACTAATGAATTTTTAAGCCAAAAGGACTAGTTTTCATCAAAAGAGTTACTTTCCAACAAAATGTGGATTTTATACCAAAATAGTTAATTTTTGTAAACCAGCTGTGAATTCGATCTCGAGTGTTTACATTTCACTTGTATTTATAGTTATATGGCGTTCATTACAGAAGCACTTTGCTTCACATTATCAAATTATTTTTTTATTATAATTATTTGTTTCCTCGAATAGGGAGCATTAGTGATTTTTTACATATTAGAAAAACTAAAGTTTTCATTTTGATCAAATTAAAAATACAAAATTACAAAATTACATTTTTAAATTGATAAAGGTTAATTTAATGAAATAATACATTTTTTAAACAACTGAATTTTTAATAAAGTAGAACAACTTTCAAACAATTAGTTAAACTGATGATTTTTCCGACCAAAATAAATACTTTAAAAAAAGTTGAATTTTAAACTAATATTCTACCAAAATAATTGAAGCAAACTCCTTTAGACCACAAGAATCCAACGACCAAATTTGGACCACAACGGACAAAAAAAAATGCTACGATTGTAATCCAAAAAAAATTTTTAAACAAAAATTTTAGACAAAAATAAAAAAGAGGAAAAAAATGAGAAGACAACCAGCCTCATCCCATTCCTTCTCTTTTTCTTTTATTTTTCTTTTATATTTTTATTTTTAATTAATCACAATAAAAGAACATTCAAAATAAAAAATAAAATTATATTACCAACGATTCTTGTTTTTTATATGAGCTTACATCAATTTGACGATTGGACGTTAAATCAGATTTTAAATTTGGATTTTAATCTGATTTAAATTTCTTAAATGTTAAAATAATTAAATTCAAAGTTCAATTAAAAAAGAAAATTAGGATTTTCAACAAAATAATTAAATCTTTACTCAAATCAAGCTAAGTTTTTACCAAAATAGTTTAAATTTTCAACCAAAATAAATAATTGAATTTTTTTCAACAAAAGTGATTTGAAAAAAAATATCCAACTTTGAAGCAAAACAGAAAAAATGTCCAATAAATTGTTGCATTTTCAAACCAAAAAGACGAATTGTCTACAAAAAGTTGTATTTTCAAACCGAAAATATGCTTTTATGGCGAAAAAGTTACTTCTCTACCAAATAGTTGACCTTTCAACCAAATTAGTGGAATTTTTAACAAAATACTTATATTTTTAAATCAAATAGATAAACTTTCAACGAAAAATATAGCAGATGATTTTATTTACACTGAAAAAAAAGTTAATTTTTTAATGTAATAAAACGTAGGTGTATTTAATAAAAAAATCGATTTTTTTACCAAAAGACATCAATTTTGAAACAAGAAAGTCAAATTTTGAACCAAGAAAGAAAAAAATGCCTATTACATTGTTCATTTTTTAATTGAGAAAGTTGATTTTTTTATAAAATAGTTGATAAATTCTGAACATATAATATAATAGTTGTTATGATTTTTACCAAACCCGATTTTAATTTGAATTTAATCACAATTGAATTAAAGAAGATATGAATTTTCTACAAAATAGCTGAATCCTCAACTAAAAGAGCTTAATTTTTTCCCCATAAGTGACCCATCACTTTCTTTTAATGTGAGATAAAAAACACAAGGTAAACTCAAAGTAATTAAAATTAAAGTTCTAAGTTACTGAAAAAGTCGTAACTAAATTACGCTAAAAGTTTTTTTTTTTTTAATAGTAACTAAGTTACCCAAAAATGTACAAATAATGTACCTTTTGAGTAACTTACCTATTTATAACAAGTTACTACCTAGCATATGTAAACTAAAGAAATTAATATTTAAAAAAATTTTACATATTAAAAAAAAATTGCAGACACATACCACTAAAATTACCCATTTACAAAAAATCTGTTCCTTCATTTGCAACAAATAACATCAGTCAAGGAATTCGCTTCAAAGACTCGACCTTAGCCGAGTGCCATTCGCCTCTTTACTGTCTGGAAACATCGCAGATTGCCTAATCAAAAGTTCTCTGATTCTAGGGCCATAGGTTCACTTGTCCGAAGAAGGCGATCATACGCAGTTTAGTTTAGTAAAAAACAATTTAAAAATTTATTAGTCGGCTTATTGTGTTCTTTTTCATTTGGAAAATTTATAAGTTGCACTATACTTAAAGATTATATGCAAATTATAGTCTTTAGTACGCATTGCAAGTGACCCACTGAACAGCAGTAAAACAATTACACGGGACAAACTGGCCTTCTGGCAGAAGCAAAGTACCCTTTTTTTAGAGGGGGACAGGGACATAGATTTATAGTATTGAATGGTGCAATGTTCATATGTTATAACAATTTATTATACTATATTAAAATTTTCAATCAATAATAAATATAAAATAAATTATAAATAATAAGTGAATATTCAATTATAAATAATAAATGCATGTTTAAAATTCATTTTACCACAAGTTTCACAAAATTTTCAAAGATTACACAAAGATTTCAAAGATTTCCAAAGATTTCACAAAGACTTCAATGGTTTCCCAAAGAGTTCATTAAAATTATATATTAGATTTTAAATATTTCAAGAAAAGTAAAAGTATTTTTCAAAGATTCCGGATGGGTTTAAATTATATCACAAAGACTTTAATAGTGTCACAACTATTACTAAATATTTCAAAAATAGTCTTCAAAGATTTCCAGAGATTTCAAAGAGACTTTAATGAATAAAAATTCGATAAATATTTTGCAAACATTTCCGAAGATTTCAAAAAGATTTTAAATATTTCGACTATATTGCAAATATTTTGCGAAGGCTTTGGAAAGACTTAAAAGATTTCACAAAGACTTTAGCGCTTTCCTAAATATTTTACAAAGAGGTTAATTTTTTCACAAATATTGCTAAATATTTCAGAAATATTTTGCAAATGTTTCCAGAGACTTTACAAAGATTTCAATAATTTCACAAACTTTCCTACAAAGTTCGTAAATATTTTTCAAGGATTTACAAAGATTTTATGAAGATTTCAATGACTTAAGAAAAATTGCAAGGAATCCACAAAAATCGCAAAAGGTTCGAATATTTTTCAAATATTTCGGATAGATTTAAAAAAACCACAAAGATTTCAGATAGATTTTGAAGAGTACACTAAAATTTTAATTATTTTTAAAAGATTTCGGATAGATTCAGAAGATTTAAGTTATTTTTCAATAATTTCAGAGATTTTAAAAATTTATCAAAGGTTTTTGAAAGATTTTAAAGATTACAATACCTTCCCAAAGATTTCACAGAGATTTTGGATAGATTAGAAAGATTTCAATAATTTCACAAATGTTACAAAACATATTAAAAATATTTCGCAGTTTTCGAAGGATTTTATAAAGATTTCAAATATTTTGTTAAGATTGCACAAAGATTTTTAAATATACCGGATAGAGTTAAAAGATTTCACAAATATTTTAAAAATGTTTCCAGAGGTTTTACAAAGATTTTAATAATTTCACCAATTTTCCTAAAAATTACATAAATATTTTTCAAGGATTTACAAAGATTTTATAAAGATTTCAATGATTTAACCAAAATTCTAAAGAATTCACAAAAATCGCAAAACCTTCGAATATTTTGCTAAGATTTTTGATAGATTTAAAAAACCACAAAGATTTTAGATAGATTTTAAAGAGAACACTAAAATTTTAATTATGTTTGAAAGATTTCACAAAGATTTTGGATAGATTCAGAAGATTTAAATGAATTTCCAATGATTTCAGAGATTTAAAAAAAATAGCAAAGATTTTTTATAGATTTGAAAGATTACAATACCTTCCCAAAGATTTCACAGAGATTTTGGATAGATTTAAAAGATTTCAAATATTTCACAAAAACCTTAATGATTTCCCAAAGATTTCAATAATTTCATAAACGTTACTAAATATTTTTAAAATATTTCGCAGTTTTCAAAGGATTTTATAAAGATTTTAAATAGATCACAAAGATTTCAGATATTTTTTAAAGATTGCACAAAATTTTTTAAATATATCAGATAGAGTTAAAAGGTTTCACAAAGACTTAAATGATTTCAGAAAATTCCAATAATTTTATTTTCTAAATACTTCAGGTATATTTCAAATGTTTCTAAAATATTTTAAAAGATTTTAATATTTTTTTAATGATTTAAAAGATTTCGGATAGAATTAAAAAATCTTCACAAAGATTTCAATGATTTTCTGAAGATTTCTTTTTAACTATTTTAGCGTGATTTAAACTAATTGAATTTAAAATACTATTTTCATAAGTTTGCAGTTGTAAATCCATTTTTTCTGCACAGAAATAAACTTTGGAGTCTGAAAAAAATACTTACTAGAGTCGAAGTATAAATTAAATTTATTAGGAAAGTAGAGAAGAAAATTAATAAAATTTACGTAAATATAATGATTATTATTATTGTTATAAATAACCATAAAATGTGCATTGCCAAAAATGTTGCTTGCCAGAAATGCGACTTGCTGCATTTTTGCGAATTTTTTCAAGACTTTTTATTTTTCGAAATAAGATTTGCTGCAATATGACTTGCCACAATGTAACTTTCCAAAAATGTGACTTATTTATGACTTGCGCGGGTTTGACATGATCCAACCCAGACTAATATTAATTAATGACATATAATTTAGGCATTTATGCCGAAAAAACTCATATTTTAAAAATTAAAATTTTTGAACAAGCTGAGGAATTTTTTAATGTCAATGAATGATATACAATTTTGCAATTTTAATAAATTATAGTGATTATAGTGAGGTATATGTTAACTAGCTTAACAGCATCAGATAAGGGCCCGAGTGGACCAACTGGATGTTCAGAACAAATAGATTTTTTCTAAAGTTGAGTTCTGTAATTATTTACAACTATTTCAATTTTTATGATTGTAATTGTGGGATAAAATGTTGTTTGTTTGACGTTTGGAAAATTGGTGACCATGACATACTAAATGTTTTTAACAATATACATATATTTTAAAGTGCGCGAAAAATATTTAAGGCTTGATACTTACAAAAATATAAAGCTTCCTAAGGATGACAAGATCCCAATCAAGACCCAGAAGACCGTCTTCATTAGACGGTCTTGACAAGCCCTAACCTAATGCATGGCTCTTCCGATAATTTTCTACGCGACTTGATTCATCTCATTCTGAAGATGAGACCATCAGGAACTTCGAGAGTATCAGAAAAAGCAAGTTGTCTCTTGTGTGTCAACCAGGAATTAATCATCATCAGAATGCGTCCCGGGCGACCAAGGTCTAGTTTCGGATTGGTATAGCAATCACGAATTGGGGGTTCGAATGGATCCTTCGTCAGCGCGACGGTGAAAGGGGTCCGTATGGCGATTCAAGTCGCTCGTGTTCACAACTGGCCCCCGCTTGAATGTACCTCCCTAGACATGGGCAGGGCTTTGGTATAAAAGCATACTCGCTGCCCCCCATGGTCGTAGTACAATTCAGTGTATCACATCAGAAACATCATGAAATTCGTCGTAAGTTTCTACCGTATTCCATACACTCAGTTAACAGATTTTCATTTCGAGGAAAAATTGCTTTTTATAAATACGCATACATTTCATTTTTTTACATTTTCTATACCTTTTTCAACAATTCTATCTAAGCCATATCCAGTGTTTTTCATATAATCAAGATTTTCATTTTTAAATATTCTCTGCGGTCTTACATCTTTTCCGTAAATTTTTTAGTGTAACATTTTCTTTAAAACTGGTAGATTGATGTAGAATATTTGGTCAAAATTAACACCGTGACTTAATCTATCGAATAAATATACTTATGGGAAACTTCGGATGTGAAAAAGTAGATAGGAAACGCTTTTGGGTTATCGGTGGTGCATATCTATTTTTGTAAGTAGAAAACAACACCAAAGTTGATCCCAAGTATATTTTGATAGATTATACTTTACCTTATTTCAAACTTTGAAAGTCATTTACCCATGTCTAATATTTTATTGGAATTTTAGCTTCGACTTTGACTTATTTGAACCAAAATTGACAAAACATTACTAAAAATTGATAGTATTTTTTATATTTCAAGTTTCATAAATAAAAGCTTCGAATGAAGACCACATTTAATCTACACTGATTCATTTGTTTTTCAACAAAATCATCCAAAAATGTAAAACTTGAGGCAAAAATATAACCCTCACATTTATTGTAAATAATTTTTGAGATATAAATATTTAAATATTTTTTCAGGCTGCTTTTCTTTTCGCCGTCTTGGCCGCCGCTTCCGTTGAAGCTGTAAGTATTGCAATCTTGTATTTTAATATAAATTTCAGAGAAAAAAAAATTTAGACAGAAAATTTCGTTTTTCGTATTACGTTTTCCAAATACTCGGTTACGTAAACTGCATCAAGTCCATTGAAGACTGGATACTTGTCGACTCTGCATTTTTATTTATATCAGTTAATGTTTTCATCATTTATTTTCTTTTAATATACCTGAAACTACATAGATCTTTCTTTTTCTATCTCAAATCTTTAAATCTCGATCTATACATCTACATTTCCAACTATTAAATCTAGGATTAGTCATAAAATTATTCCGCAATTCTCTTTCATTCCTTCTTTCGTTGTTTTTTAACGTTGCAGTTACAGCAACTGCTGTATAACTGTTATGATCTATTACGAGAATCAGCAATGGATTCTCGCCTCTGAGGTGTCTGGTCTATCTTTTCGATAATATCTCTCCAAGAACATAACAATGCATAATAGCACTCTCGCTTTTATGCCCTCTTCGCGGTTCTTGAATCTTTCTCTACAATCTCCAAAAAACTCGAGAAACGAGTAATTTCTGGAAGGATAGAGTAACCAGTGAACAAGACTCTGAGTTGTTTTGGACAGATTTAACCCTTGAGGACTCGAAGGTGCTAAGTGTTTTTTGTTGTTTTTCTTGAAACAACTAGGCTCCTGGAGTCTGGCAAGATCCTTGGCAACAACAAAGCAATCCATGGCAGGCACAGAGTAATCCTTGGCAGCAACAAAGTAACCCTTGGCAACAAGCAAGTAATCCGTGGCAGCAACAAAATAATCTGTGGCAGCCACCTGTACATAAGGTAAAACGCTGATCAATTATTCGACGTTCAGGACAATTATCCTGACTGACGGATTCTAACAGATTCATCTCGGAGTAGTCTGCTCGATAGATTCTCATTTCACTTTTCTGTGAAGTGTTGGTTACTTCTCTATTATCTCATGTTCCCTACAGAATTAAGAAATGCAAAAGGTGTTTTCCTCCATATGATTCAATTCTATATTGCTGGAGACAGAGATTGCATTTACCCATTTAAAATAAACCTATGTGGATTATGATCAACATAGACATCTTTGTAATATAATTCAAAATACAATTCTTTAGGGTTGAATAATTAACAAGTATAATTTTTGCAGGGTCACCACCAAGAACACATTCAACAGCCACAACCAATCCCAGCTCTTCATCCAGAGCCCCTTCATTTGAAGGTTCATGATCACCCAAACCCAATCCATTACAAAGCTCCCCATGTCCCCCACCCCCACCCCATCGGACACGAAGTTTATGTTGAACCCGAAATCAAGGTCGTCAAGCACAAATGGTAAATTAAGCTGTTCTGAGGAGTCATCTTATCAACTGGTCCCCGGTGGTTCTTGCCGTTTGAATTACATCGCATTTGGATAAAAAGAAACGAATGTCGAGTATGGTATTTTGGAAAATCGGCGAATCAAATTTTGTATTATATCACGACACATGCCCCACATCACCCCCTCCCCTACCCTTCCCTCTTCAAAACGCAATGTTTCTTTCTGAGAGGCATGTGATATTGAAGAAGATATCATGACATCTAAGCTACTGTATATTTTTTCTGTTCTTTTTCAAAACATATCACCTCTCCAATTCTCTCATGGAACCATACTTATATTTATATTCTAATAAAAGTTATTAGTCTTGTGATAATTTTGAATTACTCTTTATTTCATTCCCTCGTAATTTAACTCTACTAGTCTGGAAAGGACTTGAATATTACTTGGCATTGAATAATTAATAAAGATTGGATACATATAGTAGGAGGGATTAATCTAATTATAATTCGTTGCTAATTATAAGATTAAATGGATTAGGAAAGGTATTCTTATCATCATCATGTAAGTCGTTATTAATAAACACCTCTCCACCTTTTAGAAAAAAATCACTTCTAGTTTTTGCTACATATATTATTGATGTTAAACTTCAAAATGATCAATTTTTGACTCTATGGAAATCAACTTTAGTTATTTTTAACTCAGCTAAGCCATGTTCATCGTCCAAAATGGGTTCAATAAAATTATAATTTTTAGCTTTTTAAAGTAAAAAACGTCGTTGTCGAAGATAAAAAAATACCGCATCTAATTATTTTTCTGATAAATACATTTTTCAAGGCTTATTCTACTATTTTAATCATTATGGTTGATTCTAGTTTAGAAGATATTCGCGTTTTCTTAAGACAAGATAAAAAAATATTATTTTTGTGTGTTGAATGGGAAACAAAATAAATACCAAGAGCTATACTATATTTATTGACACTATGCTTATATCTTGAAAGCAACCGGAAGTTGTTATATTTCATGTTCGAAGAAAAAGTATAACAAGTAAACAGTAGTTGCAATAACTAGCAGTTTCAATAACATAAGTTGCAAAATAGGTTAGAAAAATTACCATTCTCAATAGGAAAGTTCAACGAGGGGAAAAACACTTGAACGTAGTGCTTTGTGAAAATTCCCATTTAAAATAGAAAATGCAGTGCCGAATGACGTAATGCGTGTAGCGGTTAATAAGTATGATTAAGTTGCTAAATCTCATAATGTGTTTTATCACAGACTAAATTCTCCGTTCTGCCTTTCTGGAGACCCGTGTTCGATTCCCGCCAACGCTGCTTTTTTCTTACACGATTTTTTCTGGTTAACCTTAGAATAAAATAATAATACCTGATTGTATGTTTGATGTATAAAATTTATAATAGGTACACCATCGCAGTTTTTCCTATTTCCTGTAAGAAAAATTTTAAATACGTACAATGAACATAGGTAGAATGCCTTTCCTGTTGTGTTTTGTCAACTTCACAGTCCTTTCTACAGATTATTATTATATGAACTTTCTTTCAGTATAAGTAAAATTATTTAATCATTGATTATTATATTTCCATAAACATAATAACTTCACAGTTTAATATTCACAATAGTAAGTTTTTGGAATCGTGATGCTATATCTTGGTTATGGTTAAAAAAGACATTTAGTGCTCAATTGAGCTCAAGATCAGTTTGAAAGTACAATTATTAAACCTTCGATGATTTTGTAACAATTACAGTATTGATCATTGTAAAAACTAAATATCTTTATTTTACGGTATAATTTTCTTCGTGTCCTGTTTCTGAATGATAAAGCTTCATACTGTTATTTATAGGCAAAAAAAATGATTCTGAGATCTCACTAGTGGTTTTATTTTAGTAACACTCAAATCTGTTTATTCTAAGTCTCATTGTAATACCTGAAACTAGCCCTGAAATAATACTTTGTTTTTACATTGATTCTTCCTAGATGACGGTAATTCAAACATGAAAAAATAGAATTTTTCTTAGGTTAAAGTTCATAAGAAATTTTTAGCGTGATGCTTAATTAATTATTATTTATAAAATGTGAAAATAATATTTAAACGGGGGTTCAAGTAGATCCGGTGATTGATCTTTATTATACATAGCACCTGTGAAATTGCTTTCTTGGGTGCCGAATCCCTGATTTTGCCTCTGGTTGAATGAGCTTCTGGAAGCTGTGGGGATATTGGATCATCATTAGGCTGAGCAGGAACATCAATAGCATGATGATGTTGTATTGCTTCACCAGCTGCCGCTTGATCTTGTGGCGCAGCTTCCTCTAACTGATGTTCATTGTCGCCATATTTTCCAGCTGAATCCAACTGCCCTTAAATCCCCATTACTCGGTCTTCTAAAATAAGTAGATTTCCTCATCTTCTCAACTTTACAAATTTCTGAATAAAATATCGTTTATATTATTTTCACTCTGGAATCAACACAACTCAAATGTAATTTGCGCCATCTTGAATGTAGAAACACCGATTTCTGCAGTGCCCTGATGCTGACGTGAACGCGCAAAGAACCAAGAATTTGAATCTAACAAATGAAAAGATAGTGAACCTATTAACCGACATTCCAGAAATTTGACACGGCGAAGAAAAATCGTTTTTAGTTTTGCAATTTTTGATATTTCTTAAAACTGTAAAATGTTTTTTGTTCATTTACTAAAGAAAAATAATACAGGTTAGTTTTATAAGATTTAAATCAAAATTGAACGTTATATGAGAATTGAAAGATATGCATATGTTACCTAAGGGGGTCCAGCGGTCTAAACCTGTTATCTACAGTGATTTACAGCTGGTTTTCTATTATTTTTCGTGGGCTCGCATTTCGTGCGTTATTTTTTAAGCTGCGGGCAAGTTTTATAGGTCCAAATGAGACACTGACATGTGTCTCACTTGCCTATTTGACGAGTAAATTGAGCTGATGTGAGAAAAATCACGGATTTCCCATAAGATGCCATAAGAAGTTAACAGGTTTAGATCGTGGACCTAGGCCCTAGATACCAAAACGCGATGTCTAAAAACCTATTTTAAAAAAACTAAAAGGAATTTTTATGTTTCGCTTACGGGGTATGATATAAAAATATAATATAAAATATAAAAAATGTTCCAGATAATACAAAAAAGTAAATTTCGAAAAAAATGTTAGTTAACAGGTTTAGACCACGGACCCTTCAAATAATTTTCCTAATTTAAGCGCGAGTCTTTTAAAACAATTATTGTTTGTTTTAAACAAATTGACTAATTGATATTTGTAAACATACCAATAGATTAACATAATTAACTATATATAATTTTAAAATTATTTAGAAAATCATCTATATTGTTATAAAGAACGTAATTTGTGATTGTAGTCAGAAATTTTTTAATGTTATTCCATAAAATATTATTTTATAATTATACGTAAAATAATATTCATTTTATTATAAAGAGGATAATTTTCTATTATAGTGAGGTACACGTTTAGAATTTCGATTATTGCAAGAAAATAGCTTAATTTACAATCAGACAAAAAATACCTATTTTATATTGTTAATATTTTATTGTTAATATTATTAAACACCCTCTCTATTATTAAAATGTGAAACAAGAACAAATTGCTTTCGGCACTTAAGAAAATGTTCTGTTCATGACAGAGGCTAACCGGCACCAGATCAGTATGTAAAAGTCCATTTTTCCTAATGTTAATTTTTCATTTGTGAAATGTTCAAATATATAGCCTATTTCTCTGAATGTGCAAACACATTTTTTTTGTTTTACTAGAGATTTTTCATCGTGACAGGTTTACCAACCTCTGTATCAAAACAGATCAACGCTGGGGAGACCCAAAAATGTCTCGTGCGCTCCACTAATTACATAGATAATTTTTGTATTATAATTAAGAGTTAAACTTGATTTTCTTTCATATATCATCTGTCCTCAACTACTGTCCCATTTCTCCTCCAAAGAAATTTTTTAACGTGGCCTATGACGTTAAAGTTTATTGCAAAAATATATATTTATGCATGGTTTATATCGGAAATGTGGACCACGTCTGTGTCCAACCAGGCCAACTAGATATTCAGAAAAAAGTGAATTCTTTTAATGTTTATTTGTTATTTTTGCTATTTATTAAAAATCCTCCTATGTTTGGAAATAAACAAAAATATATTTAAGACTTGACACCGTCTTACTATACCGTACATACCGTCTTGACTATACGGTCTTGACAAAGCCCTAACTGGATGCAAGTCTGTCCCGATAATTTGCTACACGAGATGATTCATCTTTGCGGGTGTTCGTCACATTCTGAAGATAAGACCATTAGACACTTCGCGAGTATCGGAAGAATCAAGGTCTCTCTTGATTGCCGACTAGGAATCAATTATCATTAGACTGAGACCCGGGCGACCAAGGTCTACTTTCCGACTGGTATAGCAATCACGCATTGGGGGTTCGAATGGGTCCTTCGTCTAGGCGACGGTGAAAGGGGTCCGTATGGCGATTCAAGTCGCTCGTGTTCTAAACTGGCCCCCGCTTGAATGCACCTCCCTAGACATGGGCAGGGCTTTAGTATAAAAGCATACTCGCTGCCCCCCATAGCCGTAGTACAATTCAGTGTATCACATCAGAAACATCATGAAGCTCATCGTAAGTTTCTACATGATTAGATACATTCAATTCATACATTTTTTCCTCGAGGAAAACTCGCTTTTCATACAAAGCTATAAATTCCATTTTTTACATTTTACATAACTTTTTGGAAAATCTATCTTTGACATATTTTATATTTTTTGCATATACTCAAGATTTTGATTTTCAACTGCAAATTGTCTGGGGACTAGTACACTTCTTAACATATTTTTCAGTGTTAAAATTTCCTTTAAAACTCGTAGACTTATGTGAAATATTTGATCGAAATTAACACCGTAGTTCAATCTATCGAAGAATAATATATATATGGGGAACTTCATCTACAAAAAAATTTCGGAAGCACTTGCATAACACAAGATTCATACAATAACAAAATTTACATGAAAACAAAACTTAATCTGAATTTATGAATTTGATCTGCAACAGAATGACCCAACATTTTTGAAAGTCGTTTTCGTCTTTATATTGATACAGATTTGTCGCATTCTGTAAATACCATTGCAGGAAAACATTTTTTTCCAATTTACTGTGGATGTTTTTAAGATATAACTAATCAAAAATATTTTTAGGTTGCTCTCGTTGCCGCCATCATGGCCGCCGCTTCCGTCGAAGCTGTAAGTATTGTAATCATGTACTTCTATATTAATTTCAGAAAAAAAACTAAAGGAGAAAATTTCTCATTCAACACTTTATTGAAATAATATTAGTTCTAAGTGTTACGTTTCTCAATTACTGGGTTACGTTAACAGCATCAAGTCCATGGACGACTTGACGATTCTTCATTTCTATTAATATTGCCGAATCTTTTCATAATCGATTTTATTCTGGTGTATCTGAAACTAGATGTTATTTCTCTCTCTCTCTCTTTCTCTCTTTTTCTATTTCTATCTTTAATCTTAAAATCAACTGCGCATATTATTTTCAACTACTAAATCTAGGCCTAGTCATAAAATTCTGCAGCAATTCTCTTTCGTTCTTTCTTTCGCTGGTTTTTAACGATGCAGTTACAGCAACTGTTGTAACAGTTATGACCTATTACGAGAATCAACCATGGATTCTCGCGTCTTAGATGTCTTGTCTATCTTTCCGGTAATATATCTCCAACAACGTAACAATGCATAATAGCACTCTCGCTTTTTGCCCTCTACGCGGTTATTCAAATCTTTCGCTACAATTTCCTCAACGCTCGAGAAACGAGTATCTTCTGCAAGAATGGGCTACCAACTGAACAAGACTCTGAGGTACTTGTGCTGAATTTAACACTTGAGGACTCGAAGCTGTTAAGTGTTTTTTGTTGTTTTTTAAAAAACTCAGGCTCCTGGAGTCTGGCAAGATCCATGGCAACAACAAAGTAATCCATGGCAGCAACAAAGTAATCCATGGCAGCAACAGAGTGATCCTTGGCAGCAACAAAGTAACCCTTGGCAGCAACAAAGTAATCCCTGGCAACAATCAAGTAATCCCTGGCAACAACAAAATAATCTCTGGCAACCACCTGTACATAAGGTAAAACGCTGATCAATTTTTTGACGTTCAGGCAATAACAAGGACTATTATCCTGCCTGACGGACTCCAAAGGATTCATCTCGGAATTCTCTTCTCGTTAGATTCTTATTTCATTTTACTACGAAATACTGTTTTCTGCTCTATTATCTCATGTTCTCTACAGAACCGAGAAATCGAAAATGTCTTTGCCTCCCTATGATTCGATTCTCAAAGTCTGACTATTGTTGGAGCCGGAGTTTCAATTGACTTTATTCAAAATCAAACTCTGTGGGTTATGATAAATATAGACGTACTTGTATTATAATTCGAAAGATGAATTTTAAGGGTGCAAATAGTCAACAAGTATTCTTTTTACAGGGACACCATCAAGAACACATCCAGGTTCCAGCACCACACCCAATCCCAGCTATTCATCCAGAACCCCTTCATTTGAAGGTTCATGACCACCCAAACCCAATCCATTACAAAGCTCCCCATGTTCCCCATCCCCACCTCATCGGAGTCGAAACTCATGTTCCTGAACCCGAAATCAAGCACGTCAAGCACGGATGGTAAATAAAGATCTTCTGAGGAATCATCACCTGGTCGACGGCAGTTTTTGGTCTTATAATTACATTACATTTGGATAAAAAGAAGCGGAGGTCGACCATGTTAATTTGGAAAATCGGCTAATGAAATTTCGTGTTACACCACGTCACATACCCTACATCAAACCCCTCTTCAATTCTCTTCAAAACATATTGTTTCTTTCTGAGAGGCATGTGATATTGAAGAAGACATTAGGACATCTGAGCCACTGTATATTTTTTCTTTTCTTCTGCAAAACATTACATCCTTTCCAATTCGTCATTCGAACCATTTTAATTTATATTCAAATAAATGTTATTATTCTTGTGATAAATCTCGATTATTGTTTATTTCCTTTCCTCGCAATTTAATTCTACTGGTATCGACATGACTTGAATATTGATTATTATTTAATAATGATTGCAAAATTGATAAATAGAGTAGGATTGGAGCATATATAAGTTGTTACAACAATTTATGATAAGTAATAATGACATCGAGTTAAATCTATTTCAATTTGATTAAGTTGTAAAATCTTTACTAGCTCTAACGATAGTTTTGAATTTTTAAATTACTTCATATTTACCATTAAGCCATATTCCTTTTTGGGTAAGCGTTACTCACTGAATAATTTATTGTTAAAGGAAGTATTCTTACGTAACGTTTATACATTTCAGTTTATAACACTAATTCAATTCAATAAAACATTATCTGAAATACTCTTTTTTCCATTCAATCAAAATCAAATAATTTAAACTTCTCAATTTCTTACCTATACATAGATTGAAACGTTTCTTTAGTTACATCATAATTACTTCCCGTAAAGCTTTTTTTATGAAATATGAACAGTGCTGAAAAAAAATTATTTTCAACCAAATCAGTCTTCTTTCCCGCTTGCATACATTGTGAGTGGAGATGGTACTAATCAATTGTATTGCGAGTTACCAGGGTAACGTATCGTTCAAACAAAACCATCGCGGAACAGGTTTTCATGGTGTCGACGATGGCGACATTTTCGTATTGGTGGTTTCACCAACTTATCAAGGAGATCTCGTTTCGAGCACTCACTACTTGCTTGTTCGATTTCAGATGATAATAGTTTTACAAACTTGTGGATAAATGACTCGTTCTCTTTCCATGCGATGTTCAACTCTTTTGGATGAGATGGCAGATGGTCGTAATTATTTATTCATTTGGACAAAATTGCTTCGTATCTGCTAATAACACTACTAGCTTTTTTGCACAGAATTGGTTACGATGTATGGGCTTACTAGATAGTTGTATAGAGCAAAAAAATGTTCTGAGATGATTTATATTTAGAATGTAAAATTCTAACCGAAAAACTACGTGCGAAAAAATTCCGTCAAGTACCGGCAGGAATTGCCGGTACTTATTTATTTATATTAAAGGTAATGAAACTTGTCAAATCAAAAAAATAAAACCAAGTGCGGCTAGCAGAAAATTTATGAATGGAAACGTTTTTTTAATAAAAGGAATTAGTTTAATGAATTTGTTTATTACATTTTTTTATAAGTAAAATCAACTTTTATTTTTATTTTTTTTCATTTTTTAGTGAAGATAACAATAATAATAAATAATTATATCAGATGCCAGCCAAATTCCTTTTTTCTTTTTATTTCTCTGATACATCAGTTCATTTTTCTAATAAAACAAAGGAAAATAAGTTTTAGAATCATAGGAATAACATTATAATTTATAGTCTGTTTCTGATTAGGGGAGGGGGATATTTTTAAAGCAATATTAAACATGGGTTATGTGGAATATCGGACTCATTTTTTTGGTTAGGACCGAATCTTTGGGGTATTATGGAACACGAGGTAATATGGAAATCGGGGTCTTATAGAACACGGGATAATGTGAAACATATGCGAATGTGGCAAACAAAGTAATGTGTACCACAAAGTAGTGTAGCATATAGGGTAGTACATTGGGTAATGTGGCACATTGTTTAATGTGGGACATGTTTTCTTATGGGTCGACGCGTCTGTTCAGGGTAGTATATTTGAGGTAATACGGGATATGTGGCACTATAGAATAGCGGTTAATGTGGTACACTGAGTAATGTATGACAACGGGTAATTCGGAACATAGGCGCTTTTTGGTTCGACTAGTATATTTCGTGCAATATTTCACTATCCTTTCCAAAAACCCCGTCGATTCCTAAAACAGTGGTAGAGGCGCCGTTAACATTTATTTATAATATGAAGAACAGTTATTTACGATTTTTAATAAATTTCGAGAAAATTGATCTCAATCATATTTAGCTTTTTCTGAATTGCGTTTTAATCCAATTTCATTCGTATGATTCGTTACGTTGACAGTACAGAATATCGCATGCAAAAATATGTTTACTTACTATCTATTTGCGATAGCAAGTTGAAAACGAATGCAAATATGAAATGAAAAGTAGAGTATGCTCGCTGACGAAGCCGCGAATTTCCTAACGTATATAACTCTACAGCGTTTTTTGTTGTTGTTGCAATTACTGGTGCATTCTCGGTATAATTTTCTTGCACCACTATGGTAATTCGTTTGCCTTTTTGGCAAAGTGGTTTACTTAATATGTGAATAATTGTCTTGCTAAAACGGTTGTGTGAAAACTGCCTAAGAAAAATGTAAATGGAACATACTCTTTGCGCAAAAAGTGTCGATAAAACTACTTTTTTATGCAGGAGATATTTATCAGTAATAAGTTTTCTGAAACATGAATCATTAGTGTTACTTTAGGAAAATGTAACGGTGAATAAAAAATAAGTTAAAGTAAAATCTTCATTTATCGCTTTTCAGGCATTTTTGTTCCTAAGTCAATCTAATTATTTGGCATACTTTTACCTTTTACTATCAGATATGGTTTCTTGCTTGCTCAAGCAATTACTTATCGATTTTCCTATGATCGATAACATTCTTTTTTCAACACTTGTCTCGTTATCCGATGCGATTGTTCCTCGTAATAAAATTACAGTAATCCTCACGCGACATGTTATGGCATATATTACTTTTATTCCTCCTAAAAATAATAAAACACTGATTTTCTACAAGTATCTAGTGAAATGTCTTGCAGATAGGAAAAAATCAATCAAAGAAC
>JAAAKG020178213.1:0-26390 GCA_010014905.2 Druon quercuslanigerum | reverse complement strand
TTAAACGGCCAGGTGAAGAACTCGGATAACTAGGTGACTCACTTGGAGAACCAGGTGGATATTTTAGATTTCCAAGTAAATTAAATAAGCGGCCAGGTGAAGAACTTGGAGAACTAGGTGACTCACTTGAAGAACCAGGTTGATATTTTAGATTTCCAAGTGAATCAAATAAACGGCCAGGTAGAGAACTTGAAGAACTAGTTGACTTACTTGGAGAACCAGGTGGATATTTTGCATTTAGAGGCAGATTGCTTAAACGGCCAGGTGGAGAACTTGAATAAGTAGGTGAATCACTTGGAGACCCAGGTGGATATTTCGGACTTCCAGGCAAATTATTTAAACGGCCAGGTGAAGAACTGGGATAACTAGGTGACTCACTTGGAGAACCAGGTGGATATTTTAGGTTTCCAGGTGAATCAAATATACGGCTGGGTGAAGAACTTGGAGAACTAGGTGACTCACTCGGTGAACCAGGTGGATATTTTGCATTTAGAGGCAGATTGCTTAAACGGCCAGGTGGAGAACTTGAATAAGTAGGTGAATCACTTGGAGACCCAGGTGGATATTTCGGACTTCCAGGCAAATTATTTAAACGGCCAGGTGAAGAACTGGGATAACTAGGTGATTCACTTGGAGAACCAGGTGGATATTTTAGGTTTCCAGGTGAATCAAATAAACGGCTAGGTGAAGAACTTGGAGAACTAGGTGACTCACTCGGAGAACCAGGTGGATATTTTGCATTCAGAGGCAGATTGCTTAAACGGCCAGGTGGAGAACTTGAAGAACTAGGTGACTCACTTGGAGAACCAGGTGGATATTTTAGATTTCCAAGTGAATTAAATAAACGGCCAGGTGAAGAACTTGGAGAACTAGGTAACTCACTTGGAGAACCGGGTGGATATTTTGGACTTCCAAACAAATTACTTAAACGGCCAGGTGAAGAATTCGGATAACTAGGTGACTCGCTTAAAGAATCAGGTGGATATTCTAAATTTCCAAGTGGATCAAATAAACGGCTAGGTGAAGAACTTGAAGAACTAGGTGACTCGCTTGGAGAACCGGGTGGATATTTTGGATTCAGAGGTGTATTGCTTAAACGGCCAGGTGAAGAACTTGAAGAACTAGGTGACTCGCTTGGAGAACCGGGTGGATATTTTGGATTCAGAGGTGAATTGCTTAAACGGCCAGGTGAAGTACTTGTAGAACTAGGTGACTCGCCTGGAGAACTGGGTGGATATTTTGGACTTCCGTGCGAATTACTCAAACGGCCAGGTGAAGAACTTGAATGACTGTGTAACTTATTTGGAGAACCAGTTGGATATTTTGGATTTCCATGCGAATTACTTAAATGGCCATGTGAAGAACTTGAATGACTGTGTAACTTATTTGGAGAACCAGTTGGATATTTTGGATTTCCATGCGAATTACTTAAATGGCCATGTGAAGAACTTGAATGACTGTGTAACCCACTTGGAGAACCAGGTGAATATTTTGGATTCCCAGCCGAACTACTTAAATGACCAGGTAAACGTGTATGCGATGGGTTAATTTCATTGTTTTTTGGCAAGAAGTGGCCTACTACCATAGTAGCCGTGAAGAGGAATAGGATGCATTGAAGTCCTGGTAACATCATCTTTCCTTTCGTGCTTATAAAGTTTCTGAGACACTGAATTGAGCCGTTTCGACAATGCATGTTATCTGTTGCTCTTCATATACTGACGATTTAAGAAAGCAGAGAGACCTTCCTGTTTCCGCGTTGTGAAGATATTGATAAATGCTACTTGTTTGATATGTATACCAGAAGCAATGCGTTTGATGCATTATTTATATTTACTTAGCAAGCAGGTTGCAAATCAATGTACTCAAAGATGCTCTGTTCTTTTCTACATGTATGGTTGTGCTGCTCAACGACATTTTATAAGTAATGTGAAAGGCAAATTTTAGCTAATACAGCTAGATTAGACGGAATTTGAATACCCCAGTATTGGATGGAAAGGAAAATCTTTACACAAAACATTCTGAACTAAATGTAGAAAACCGCTGTTGCGTTCATGTTATGGTTTATCCTTTCATTGTAATCAAGTAATTCAAAATTTCTTCATTTCTTCACTGAGTTTTAGATTAAGGCTTTTTATGGTATTAACCTAAATAAAAAGTGGTATGAATTAGATTAGACTTAAACTTTAATAGTATCACTAAGAAGTGAAGAGTGAAGAAAAACATTTTTTATCGTTTATTTTTCATTTCTGAACTTGATTTTGTTATTGTTATTAAGGTCTTTAGCCCTTAACTTCATTTTTCAATAACAGATTTAACAGAATTAGTAGGATCGTTAATATTCAAAGATTTATCAATGTTTTAATTCTTAGTCTCTTTGGTTTCTAACTTTTTCATTTTCAATCATCTTTGTCCTTTTTTGTTGCTTCATTAACTGCATACTGTCCTGAATTTTGTTTAAAAAACACTGCTTTTCGCTCTACACTATTCATCTCAGCTATATTGTTATTTAACAGATTTTCAGAAATATTAAAAATTACATTCAAAGATTCTTTTTCTAAATTTAAATCATTATCATTTTTGACGGACTAGTTATGAGTGAAGCATTAGACTGATTTGTGGTTGAGTCTACATCACCAAGTTATCCCTGGGCGGATAACAAAAGTGCCGCCTTGTTTACGAACAAATGACTAAAATTCAATAGATTCGTGATTTAGTCGTGATAATATAATGAAAAATTTACTTATATTTTTTAGGAGTTAAAAAAAATCCGATCAAAGTTTGCCGCCCGAGGCACTGCCTCTATGGTAAATCCACGCTTAAACATCACTATATATGTACTTACATAATTCTTTTAAGTACAGCTCTATTATTTTAGTTATCTGAAGCCCATTACAGTCCATGTGCTTTTTCCTACAAAGCAATTAACAATTTCATAGTATTTAAAAACACCAAATTTTTCAGAACTCATCCCAAAATTTTATTCATTGAACAAAGTTTACATTTGTTAAAAGTTTGAATATATCTTACTCTTAATTTTACCTGCTTTATTAATGTAAAAAAAAAGTTAATTGTATACATTATTATTTCAAAAATGTGAATTTAATCCCGAAATATAAAAGGAACATTTTATGCTTCTCATTCGTAAAGTTATAGTTTTAAACTTCAACGTTAGATTGAAACTTTAAAAATCTATTTTTGTGAAGATTTAAAAATAATAATTTTTGTTGTTGGTGTAATTAAAGGTAAATTTCATTCTTTCATGCTGTTGAAACGGTTTGCACAAAAATAAAAAAATCGATGAGACACTCAAAACTTACCAGCGGCCGATGATAATTCGGTTTTGAGGTTTTAAAAATGCACTCTGAAGATTTTTTCGGCACCGAAAGAGGTTTTGTGGTTGTGGTAAATGCGCTTTTTTTGTCTATTTCTTCAAAGAAAACTAAATAACTGCTGAAAAGTGAGAGTAAAGTGGTTAAGCAAACTGCACGAATCGAGCACCAAGACGACTCACAGCTGTTTGGCGCTGATCACTCAGCCGTACTAGATCGTACTACCAAGCATGCGCTGTCGGCAAAAGTTGTATTCCTCATGGCGGCAATTTTAAATTCGAATAAAAATTTAACTTGTGTTCTTTATTTTCATAATTATTTATTGACATGTCTCATTTGATCTCGGAATAGGAAAACGATGGAAAGTGATAAAAGGATGCCGCCGTGGACACGCTGATAATAATCCATAATAATTTTTTAATTCAAAAAATAGAACACTAATATAATCGTATTCCCAGAATCTAACACGCCCTGAGAAAGGTACACTTAAAATCCTCATGAAAATTTGCGTTTGCTAATGAGAAAATTATTATTTGAATATTTTGCGGGAGAAATGTAAATTTCTCATTGAGAATAACAATATCTGCAGATTTTTTCAGTAATTTAAAAATCATCTTGCGCCTAGTTGACAATCGGATTGTTTACCGTTGCTGCACATATTCAAAATGATTATTATTTTTTTATTTTGTTTACAACTGTTTAAAAGTTGTTTCAAAATAGTGACGCAGTTTTGGATGATGTCTTTGAATTGTTTAAGCATGCGAGAGACAGGTATCCAGGATCCGGACCGACCATTAAAAAGAAAATTCTCATTTTAAACAAAATGCTTAACGGCCTTCGAAAATTTCAAATACGTAAGCAGAAACAAAGTTTATTTATATAAACGGTCAACAAAAACATTTCTCACTCATTTCCTCGTTACGAAAAAAAATAAAAAAATATTTGTAATAATTAGAACGGAAGGTCATAACGAAAACCGAGCTCAAATCCAATTTCAATTTTTCATTGCTGTGAGTCGCTTCCACTTTAAGAAAGTAATTGTTGAAATAAATTTTAGAAATTTTGAAAAATAAAATAATTTCTCAAAAGTAGCTAAATAACTTTAAAAATTTGCGACATTTGATATTAATCGGCTACTCTATGTTCTGTCTATAAACAGCCAATGTCGAACAATAAAAGTTTGGAAACTTATATTTTTTTTCTATAAAGTTAGATTGTTTCATAAAATATCTGCTGGTGAAACTACGTGTCACTACAATTTATTCAACCTTAATGTATAATAAAATATATCATCAAAATATAAATGAACCAATTTGAGACTACAATTGCGTATTTTCAAAACATAGCTTTTTAAAAATGCCTTCTTTATTTAAAACCAAAATAATGTTTTTATAATCATTAAAATCCACGGTTAAGTGATAATTAATTAAAATTATATCCACTGCGCATTATTGAAAACTCGATGGCTTGTTTAAATGTGAAACTTTTTAATAATTATTTCTTAATGCTGATTCGTTTTTTTTGTATGGTATTTTATGTAGTTACATGATAAATACGTACACAACAAGATTTAATGACCAAATTACCTAACTTTATTGTAAATATTTATATCCTGCTCATATATTCATTGACGTGCAGGTGTACGAAAACTGTATGCCAAGTGTATTCTTGAATATCCAAAACATTGTTGCATCAGCACGGAAGAATGTGCAATTACAATTTAAAAAATTATGATTGCCATCCGGGACTAAGCATCGAATAGAAAATTAATTTATGATTTCTGATTGTTTAATTTTGATTTTTATATTCCTCTATACTATAAATGATGTCCAATAAATGAAAAAACAATCTTTCATACATGTAACTAGATCTCAAGTTAATTAATACTGATTTATTGTAAATACAGCTTTAGAAACACGAATATCTTAGTAATTTTTTAAATCGAAATTCAGAAGTAATAAATGTCTAAAAAAATAATTCTTCAGAATATCGGACAATTTGAAAAATTAGTCTCAAATTATTAAAAAGGCATTAAACTAAGTGTAATCATGTTTCATAAAAAAAGATACATATGTTTAAAAAAACCAGAAATACTTTATTTTAATATCTAGTACTTTTTTAAATAATGTTAGTTACTAAATTTTTCTTTTCAAATCTTGTAAAAGGTTTTTTCAAAAATTCAAAAAAGTTTAAAAAGACTTAAAAATTCTCTAATTGATGGCAGTTGTTTATCTAAAATTTTATTATCTGAAAAAGTCACGTGTTTATGAGCCTAAGGTGGAAAAACTTTTTTTTGTATGAGCTGATTCTACAGCTTGCTCCGAGTGGAACCCCAATCCTTTCTTTTTTTTTCTCAAAAAATCTTTAATATGAAAAAAACGGCGTGAACTTTCAGCAATCTTGTCAAGGTAATCTGATTTAAAATCATTTGAAAAACAAGAATCCACAACCATGCATGCAAGAAAAATTACAGGTTGTTGTGTAAATTTCACGCAAACATCCGCTTTCCGTAATAACGTTTTACATAAATTTCCATTAAATCCTGCAATTCCGTATAAAATTTCTCGGCTGACATTGCACTTTTTAGCCCACATTTCACAAATTTGTTAAAATTTTTTGTACATACTCTTGAATAAAGTGTTTACAACTCCGATCAACAAATGTAACTCGGATGGTGCAATCAAGTCAATAATTTGCTTTTCTTCGTCTGATGAAGTTATCGGTAAACTGCAACAAGTTTAAAATTTTTTACAATCCTCTTCTTTAGCTTCGTTTGCTTTCCAAGCTTTAATTTGTTATTTGTTATTTACAGATTTTTTTTAGACACGGCTTTCCAAAACTTGATCGAGTATTATTATCTAGCTTAAAATAAAAATAATCAGTAGGCATCACAATAGAATTATTATCAGAATTTATATTTGCATAAGTCTTTTGTTTTGCAATTCGCACATAGTGCTTTCGGCAATCGTTCATCGTTGCTGTCATAAGTGACATGCTTATTAATTAATTTTTCAAGTGTATCTGTTATTTCAGAAAGAATTTTTTTTGTCTTTACACAACAAACACAATTTTAAACGACAGTCGCTGTGCGACATCGCACGCGCTCTTTTTAAATTTCTTCAAATCTTTTCTGTTTTTCTCTCAAAATGAATATTGGGAAATAAATAATCATTACAATTTTCCATAAATGATACTAAAAATTTCTTATTCTCTTGAAATTTTTCAAACTTTGAAAAACCTTGTGAATCAAAACTTGTGAGCATCTCTTAACTTTAATCAAAGTTATACTAAAGTTTTGTAATAATGCAGAAGTAAACAATTGTTTCATGAAAATTGTTTTAAAAATGTTTCAAACATTGTTTGAAATTTCAAGATATTATTTTGTTATTGTCTGGAAACGTTTGACTCCAATATCACAATTTGCGCGAAGACAACAAGAAGCACATACTTCTTTCAGATTGGAAGGGAAAATTGTGGGAATTCGGAAAATGAAGTTTTTTTGTCACTTTAGAAAAAAGATAGTGAACCTCGCCAGAAGCTGGAAAGAAAATTCACATAAATACTTTAATTTAAAAACTAGTGAGATTTAAAAAAAAAATGATCTTTTTCAAAAATAAACGTCAACATTAAAATAGTTCAAATGTTAACTTTTGATTAATTCAATTAGAAGAAAAGTACAGTGAAGTCTCGATTGTTTTAAGCGCTTTGGAATGTATTAATTCGATAATTTTAAGCAGCCATATGCATCGTCCCCACTTTTCTATTCTCTTAAGATCCGGAGGGGTAATGGTGGTGAAACTAATCCAACAGATGGCGCCTCGATTAATTGGTCTGACTTAACTGTTGATAAACATTACAGAGTTTAGAAAAATAATTTGAAAACGTTTAGTTTGCGAGAAATTCAAAAAAGGTGTTTTCAAAAAAAATAGCCTAGTGCATTTGGGGGTCGAAGGTTAGAGGAGCTGATGGAAATATCATAAGTGCGATACGTTTGTTTATAGATTTTTTTTAGTTTATAGTCTGATTATTGTAGATATGGAGTTTGCAATAACATAATTAACTATTAAATTCAAAATCTCCTTTAAATTTAAATAACCAAAATGCTTTACTCTAAGGCTTATTATTAAGTGGCAGAGACGTGGGCATTTCTACCACTATCTTTACCTGCTTTCTTTCCATGTTCAGGAGTTTCTTAGATTTTCCTGAGCATGGTTCTTTAATAAACTTTTTCGAGTGTATCATGCCCTTAGCTATCCTCCAATACTCCGCATGCTCCATCAGGAGACACCTTTTGATGGCATGCGTAGCCGAAGTATACGAGATCTTACAGTATAGTTCAGGTCCATTGAGGATCTTCGTAGTCCCATTTCTTGAAAGCATATCCGCTCTTTCTTTGCCCTCAATGTTCTCATGCTCGGGAAGCAATTTAACTCAGTTTTTACCAGACATTTCAAGAAGCTCTTGAAAGCAGCGCCAGACTAGTCTGAATTTAAATTCCTCTGGTTGGAAAGCCCTCAACACAGCCTGACTGTCAGAACATAAGCAAACGTGGTAATTTATATAACTCCGCTTGCGAATCTCCTCAAGACAAGCCTTGATTCCTACAGTTTCAGCTTGGAATACAGTAGTGAATTTACCCAATGCGATTGTTATCTCAGTACTGGGTTTCATGCCATATATTCCAGTTTTTTCTCCTATGCTCTTCATGCCAATCTTCCATTTATGGAAATACCACTTTGAATGGTTTCATGAATGAGTATTCTTTCAGCATGTAGTCCGAGTTCTTGCATAATATTTCATCACCTGTCAGCACGTTCTTTATTGAGTCATGCAGGTCAACGTCTTCGACATTACTATGTCTCTCTTTAAGTGAAAGTCTATATCCATCCGCTGCAGCCTTCTGCATAATAAAAAGGTGCAAGGTTGGTATACCTAAAATAGTCTCCAACGCTGTCGTTGGAATAGTTCTCATTTACCCAACAATTGTCAAGCAAAAGACCCTTTGCAGGCTCTCCAGTTGGTTCATAGAACGCGAGATTGGTTCTTGGCACCCAAATCAATGAGGCATAGGTTGTAATTGCTCTAATGATTACCGTATATAACCAGTATAATACTTTGGGCTTTAGCCCTTTACTTTTTTCAGTTGCACCTCTGCAAGCCCAGAAGGCTGCCCTTGCCATTTTAACTATCGCAACAATATATAGTTTCAAGGTTAATTTCGAATCGAAAATTATACCTAATTACTTATCTGATGTGAAAAATTCGACTTTATTGCCTTATAACTTCGGATTTACGAGATCAGGCAGTTTCCTGCGTCTCGTAGGAACCAGAATTTCAGTTTTGCCTAGAATAACAGATAAACCATTCTTATTGCACCACCCTTTAACAATGTTGAGAGCATTCTGCATGAGCTAGACTACAGTCCCTTGATGTCTTCCTGTTATTAAAATAACAAGGTCATCTACATATCCCTGTGTGTAGAAGCCTAACTTATTATCAAGTCGTCGATGACAAGTGCCCATAGGGTAGATGACAATATTCCTCTCTATGGACACCCCTTTTTAATCTTTGCTCTCACGCTGCTCTCGTGAAGCGAAGATTGGACAATCCTGTCGCATAGCATAGAACGCAGCCACCTATTGACTGTGAAACCTATGCCATGTTGTTCCGAAAAATTGAATATAGAATTCGTTGGAGTATTACTGAAGGCACCTTCTATGTCTAAAAACGTTGCTATCGCTACATCCCCTTCTAGCCCCGCTTTTTGTACACGGGAGGCATTCACCTCCCGTGTACACGGGAGATGTTAATGCCTTAAATTGCCATTGTAGGTTTTTCTTTAAAATTCTCTGGAGTCTAGCCGTATCATGTAAATTTTAAATGCCCTGATAATGCCCTCTCCATGATAATCTTTTAGCTAATTGTATCTCTTTAGTGTATTTTAATACACTAGCCTTATATAATTCCTATTTACCAGTTTTCCTGGCTCTATTAAATAGTCTTCTGGTTTCTCTCTTCAGAGCCTGAAGTTTATTTTACCACCAAGGGGAATCCTTGTCTGCTTTCCTAATTCGAACAGGACAGATATCCTCATACGAATTATTCATTGAATTATCTACTATATTCACAGCAAACTACAACTGAATAATTGATCTAATCCTTCCGTATATACTTGCCGAGGCCTCTCCAAGATCTTCCCTATACCCATCCCAGTCGGTCGCTCTTGGGTTCCTGTACGCGATTAGATCAGATGTGTCAGTTGTCAGCAAAAAACATATATGCCTATTTTCTGATAGGGATGTCTTAGATGATACATGCCAATCACCGAATGCTTCGCCAATGGATAGGGAGCAAAAGGTTATGTCAACAACCTCCTGACATCTAGCTGTCCAAAGGTTGGTGTATGTGCGTGATAAAATATAGTCAAATCGGAAGTTAAAAGGTAATCTAAAAGGTACTTACCCCTACTATTGATCTTCTTACTGTTCCATATCGTATGATGCGCGGTTGCATCACATTCAATAACCAGCGTCCATCCTTTCGAGCTGCAGTAGTCCACCAAGCGTCTTAATTCCTCTGATAGTGGCGGGAATAAAGAGTCAAATGGCAGGTATTCTGAGCATTTGACTAGAGGTTGCCGTTTTCCTCCTTTTTGATGTTCGATTTTGATCGCTACCAGATATCTATTACTGAACCTTGGTAGACTGACAGAGTGGATATCCCTTCTAACATGTATGTATGTCCGAGGATTTTCCTCAGATCTATTGTATACAATAGAGTTGTATTTCTGGTTTATGTCTCTTATTTCTGCCTTGTAACACCAAGGTTCTTATATTAGTGCAAAGGCCGTATCTTCCACTGTCACTCGTCTACTTAGGATGGCAAATGCTGCTTTACAGTGGTAAAGATTTATTTGGATGAAATTCAAACATGAAGATTTAGCGCTGTTCATTACGAAGCAGCCCCAACCTTGGACTGTTCGAAGGGCGGCAGCGCTTCTGTCACCCCCGTAGCGTCTTTACGCTTAGACAGGATCTTCATCTAGATCCTTCTAATCCATAGATAAAGGACTAGAATCGACCTTTTCTATATACTCGACAACTGAAGGGTCCGCACTCAATATCAACTGAGTTGATTTGGTGTCTCATTTCACGTCGATTATAATAATCCAATCATCTACCCTTAACGTAGGGCTTTGGACATTCATCCTCCTGAGCTTAACAGGCTTGGAAAGATCCTTGCAATCAATGTTCCTAATTGCTGTATTCTCTCAAGAACCCAGACCGCAAATTGCCCCGATTAGCCAGGTCCTAGACATCTTATCCGAGCAGACGACGGTCATCATACCGCTCTTATACTGGCAATCCTCAAACCTTGGGATAATATCTCGAGGGCTTTCTCTGTGACCGTTGCTTGCTCCGTGCTGAACTTTCCTTGCAAGAAGCGTTCCAGAACAAGGGCCATTTTCTGGTGGCTTTGAAGGGCGAGAATGTAGGAGCCTCCTGGCTCTCCGACCTTACCGCTCTTACTCTCCCTGTCCACCATTGGAGTACTGCTATCAGATCGAGACTGTTTTGGGGTCTCGGGTTTAGAAGCTGACTCACGCTGCAACTTAAATTGCAAACGATAGTACTTCCTTCTGGCAGCAGTACTGTATAGTACTGCATAGTGTCCACAATCTTCCTTTTCTTAGGGCCTGCTGAAACTCCATCGTTCTCAGTGGCTTTGGCTTCTAAGATGTGGCTATTTAAAGCCTGATCCCCAGCCGTACCACTCGAGGTTCTAGGAATCGCATCAGCCCCCTTTCGGCTCGTAGGGGATTTAAAACCTTCGCTAAATTCCATCTTCTCGGGAGAAGATGGGGCATTCATGGTAAATGTCATTAAAGTCACTTGCTCATGTGTTCTATTATTTTTATTTTTATTATTAATTTCGGAATCTAGTTTGTTCCACGAGAAGGTAGGGAAAAACAAGGCCCATCCCCACAGAGACTCGCTTGTGAGGATAAGGTACTTTTACACTAGAAGGTTTTTTTTTTTTGCCCGTTATCAATCGAATTCACGCTGATACTTCAACCCTACTAACCATCAACTCCTACCCGTAAGGATCATTCTCTTTGTGACTTCCAGGCCGTTGTCATCCACGGGATTTCTTAGGCCTTCTCACAACGACCGGTTCAGAACTCTCCTTCTCCTTTTAAATATCTTTTCGAGTTTCTTATTCTCCTAAGTCAAATATTTCATGAACGCTTTAAATTTAAAACTAAGCACTGTTTAAACCAGGTTTGATTAAGAAGCCTAAGCATTGAAATGCTTTTTTTCTCGAGCTGATTTTACTTGACTTGAATTATAATAAAAAATGAATGTATTGCCTTAAAATTATAAAAAATTGTTTTTAATATGGGTCATTCCTGAACTTCTGCAAATTTAAAAGTCTTGGCTTCCGATTGCCTTCAAATTTTCAGAGTTTGTTTGCCTATATGATAGTAGTATACCCACCAATTTTTAAACTTTCACTGCCATCCTTTCTCGAACTACAGGAGGTGAAATTTTCATTCCCCGGGCAAAACGGGAATTCGCAAATGGTCATAACTTCCTTTCTACAAAATGTTTATTTAACACTTTCTACTCTTTGGGTAGTTTTAATTTTTTTAAAGTATTTTTAAACGAAAGCTGAACTTTTTCCTATAAAAATGTCGTTTGGCATTTTGGGACTGAAAACATAATAGCTATGTAGTTATGCGAAGATATCAGAGCGAAGTCCTTTCTCGGTCACTCAGACAGGTTGGCCTTCTTTCACGCATTGGTTGCTTCTCTGAACTTAAGGATTTTGGACTGTATTCGGAAACAGATAACGCTTTGTTGCGAATGAAGTTTTTTCAATTGCAATTGTCCGTTCTCATTTGGAATAAACGCGTGGTATTTTAGAGTGCCGGGAATTGTAATTGCATCAGTGATTCTAGTTTCTAGTTTTTCAGTCATTTCTATGTGATCTTCTTTCGAACCGAAAAGAATGACTGTTTCCTTTAAATGATTCTTAGCCCATTTAAATAACTTCCACCAATCCCGTCACCTGGACCTTTTCCATGTGCAGTTGCCTGGAAATGTGTTTCTGTAGAAAATCCACAATCTTTTTCGTGATTTAAAACATTTATGAAGTCATATTTATTTTTAAAATGCTGCGCAGATTCGTCTATCACATAATAAGTTTGGTTAACAACGCTGAATTTCTTATTGAGATACACGTTGATGAGCTTTTGAAATGTGTGCACAGCTACAGTGTCATGATTTAAACAATCCGAAATGATTGCCATGCTAAAATACTTTAGTCCATTTCTATCTTTGTAATAAATAACTACTCTCAATATAGTTTCTTGATTATTATTCCAATAGAAAGATTGTAAAGCATTTTGAATGCTGAAAGCATAATTTTCAGCAAAGTCAAGCAAAATTAAGTACTCTCCTTCTTTTCGTATATTTTTAAAGTGTTTCAGAAACGAACCTTGTTGTTTCGCATAAAATCCGTGAGGTTTCAGCTTTCTTAAAAAATACTTGTGTTTCCTAATTTGTTCATAACTATATGCAAAAATTTTCAATGTATTAAAAACCGCTGAAATTAATTTCTAGAAAGTTTCTATACCAATGGAAAGTATATTTAAATTAATCGAATTTGAACGAAACAACGTCGGTGGGTGCAACGGCTGGACTAGCCGACCTGTCCGAGCGCGCGAATAAGGATTTTGCTCGGATATCTTCGCATAAGTATATAACTATTTTAAATTTCAAAATGCTAAACAACATTTCTATCGGAAAAAAGTCAAACCTTCGTTTAAAAATACAAAAAAATATAGACTACCCGAAGAGTAGAAAATGTTGAATAAACATTTTATATGGCAATTTGTTTATAAAAATTAAAACATTAAAAGCAATAGATTTCACATAATGAAAAAGCAAGAAATACCATTAAGGACTCACTCATATAAAATTTAATTCTCATTTGTAGAAAGGAAGTTATGACCATTTGAAAATACCCGCTTTGTATGGGGGATGCCAATTTCACCCCCTGTACTTTGAGGAGGGATGGTGGTAAAAGTCTCTAAATTAGTGGGTATACTACTATCCTATAGGCAAACAAACGCTGAAAACTTGAAGGCAATCAGAATACGTGACTTTTTAAAGTTGGGGCAGTTTAGGAATAATGCCCCATATACAGGGGCACATCTTTCTGCGCCACTTGAGTTTCTATTTTGTTCAAAAAGCGCAATTTTAATAATTTTAAACTTTAAATTTATCTGAGCATAGGGTCGTAAAGGTTCTGCATAAAATTAAATTAATAATATTCCTTTAATTAAAAATATAAAAACTACAGTGCATCAGATGCACTTGACCCTAAATATTTGAAAGCATTTCCCAAATAACAGAACAATTTATTCATTGTTCTAATTAAAATAATTAGATCAATTTTATAACGATTCAATTTTGTCTGCCAACATTATCCCTAAGACATCCCAGGTCAAGCGATCGTTTGGCTCCTCATAAATTCGCTTTGTAGTTGTTTTTGGTAAAATTTCATTTATTTCTGGAATGGAATGGAAGCTTCTAATGTGTCCCATGAGGGTTTACATTTTTGTTGTTCCGAACCACTAAGAGCAACAGCCTTAAGTACTAAGAGGATCTTTTTCTCTAGAGGTAGTGGTCCCAGGACTCTTTGGAAATTAGTACCTCTCTTGCTAGGCTAGTGTTCACTGCATGGGCCACCGAGGCTCTTCCAGAGTGCGAGGCAGGAATCGAACCTGCAAGCCGACAGAGTGGATCCAAAGCCTACGCTTTACCCCCACGATCATCGTCCCACTGAAATTTTATTTCTTTTTAATACTAATTTTGATTAAGTGCAAAACTCGTTTTAAACTACTAAGGATATTTCATATTTAACGAAATATAATACAGACAATCGGTATTAATGTTAACATTATACTTTGTAAAATGTTATATAAAGTCCAATAACTGTTTTAACGCAGTTAAAACTATTACAAGTTGATTGAGCTGCTAAAAAATCGAATTTTGGGCAAAACAATTTAAATATCTTTACAAATAATAAATTGGTCAAAATTTCTTGAAAATTGCCCCTGGACATTCATACACTCAGTGGTGACAAGTGGGGTGAAAGCTTCTAATGTGTCCCCTAAGGGTTTACATTTTTCTTGCACTTTCTTCCCTATCCTTTACACACCTCCCACACACTTACTTGGTGGTGGGAGGGGACCTACAGTTTAAGGTGGGTTCCGAACCACCAAGAGCAACAGCCTTAAGTACTTAGAAAACCTTTTTTCTAGAGGTACCGGTCCCACGACTTTGCGGAGATGAACAACTCCCTTGCTAGGCTAGTATTCACTGCATGGGCCACTGAGGCTTTTCCAGAGTGCGAGGCGGGAATCGAACCCGCAAGACGACAGAGTAGGTCCAAAGCCTGCGCTTTAGCCCCTACGACTATCGTCCCCCATCAGCGGTGACAAGTGTTGAACACTGTTTTGACAGTTGATGAAACGGCCTGCTCTACCAATAACCTTCTTATCTTCGTTTGTGCGTCTATCTAACTCCTCATCTCCCTTCCCGTCCCTAGCAAATAAGCCAGCAAGATATACGAATTTATGAACTTGTTCAATTCCCTCCTCATTTAATGCAATGTTGCATATTGTTTTCTCACTCAATCCATCGAACGCCATGGTTTTGGTTTTATTAACGTTAATTTTGAGGTTCATGCTCTTAATGCTTGCCTTCAGTTTATTCAACACTCTTTGCAAGTCTTCGGTCGAAAAGAGCTATTCATAAACACTTGTCCATAAATAGTATGAATAGCCACGAAGACATAACGCATTCTTGTTTAACGCCTTGCATAATATTGAGCCAGTCACTCAACTTCCCATTTACCCTTACACTCGCTTTGCTTCCCATACATATTGTTTTTATAGCTTGTAGGAGCCGTCCATTTACTCCATACTCTTTTAGGACTTCCCTAAGTTTACTTCTATCTACCTTGTCGAAAGATTTTTCTATGTCGAAAAATGCACAGAAAACTTTTTGCCCACTCTCAAACTTTTTACTGTGATTTGCCTTAAGCTAAATATTTGATCCGTACATGACCTTCCTGATATAAACCTACTTTGGACTTACCATATCTTTTCTTTTGTTATTTTCATTACCCTACGAATAAGTATTTCTAAGTACATTTTACTTATGGTACTTAATAAACTGATCCCTTTGTACTTATTGCAATAGCTTTTATCTCCCTTTCTTTTGTATATTGATACGATAATCGCTTTTTTCCAATCCTCTGGGATTTCTCCTATTTCGATGCATAACTTTATCAATTCGCACAGTTTGTGTGGTATGTACTAGTCACCGAGTTTAAGCATTTCAGCGTTAATACTGTCTACCCCGGAAGCCTTACTGTTTTTCAAGTTCTGGATAATATCCCTACCCTCAGTAACACAAGCTTTCTCAATTGAGTTTTTTGAACGCATTGTGTTCTACAATGCATCTAAAAGCGTCTATAATCCGGCAGGCCTCATATTGCATTTCCCATTTCCTATTTCTCATGTTGACAAGTTCTGCACTTCTTTTTCCCTTCGTTGCTTTTTAAGTAGTTTCTTGCTTCCTTCAAAGTCGTTTTGTATTTTCTTCTCTTCTTCTGCTCTAATTTTACCTTTCCTTTTCTTAATTAATCGTTTAAGTATCTTGTTTTCGCATCTGTAATCATTTTTACGTATATGTCTTTCCTTATCGCTAAGACCTGTCATATTCAAAGTTCTCCTGTATGCTTCTTTTTTTGCTTTTTGGGCAGCCTGAATTTTATCATTATGGTGATGAGTAACTTATGCTTGCTGTAGATAAGTAGCTTGAACATAGTGGAAGTAAGAAACTTGTAGTTGATGAAAGTAAGCAACTTCAAGCTCATGGCTAGCAACTTTTAGTTGATGGAGGCAAGAGAATTTCAGTTGGTTAAATTAAGTAACTTGTAGATGGTGGTCAGTAACTTATACTTGCTGGAGCTAAGTAACTTGAATGTGATGGGAATAAGAAACTTCTGGTTGGTAGAAGTAAGTAAATGGAAGCACATGGCTAGCAACTTTTAGTTGGTGGAAGTAAGTAACTTGAAGTTCATGGCTATTAAATTTTACTTGCTGGAGATAACATAAAGCTCAAGGCTATCAACTTTTAGTTGATGAAATCAAGTAGCTTTCAGTTGGTGCTATTAAGTAACTTGTAGATGGTTCTAAGTAACTTATAGTTCCCGTGTGGGGTTGCTGGTCCTCCATCGGGCGCCTCCCCATGTTGCGGATAGGGGAATGCCTCCCAGATATGGGTGGTACCGGGGAAATCAAGTACCCGGGTCGGACAAAAACCAGCTAGGGGAAGGAACCTCGAATTAAAATTAAAGATGAAGGGTGTTGAGAAAAACGACATACTCTAAGTGAGGAAAGATCCCACCGTCGATTCCGATCGGGTGCAAGCCCCGTTGGTCGACGCCGGCTCCGCGGTTTTTGGGGAGAGCCAATCGTACAACTTATCGGTGGAGGAGATGGAAGTTCTGGCGGAAATGGACTCTGTAAAGAGGACACCACCACGAACTAGAACCCATTCGCTCGGCGACGAGATGCACAGGGTAAAGAGAAAGAGGCTGGAGAGCAGCCCTGAAGTGGAGAGCACTGTACTGCCGTTAAAAGCAGTAGAATGTGTAGATTTCATAGAGAACGTGACTGCAGAAGTCGAAAAAATAGAGAAACTGCTGCGAACGACATACAAGCCTAAAAAGGAAATATCCGAAATCAGCAGTAAAGTACGATATGAAGTGGAGCTGGTACGCTATAGAGGCATTGCCACCTGGGTGCGGCAGGTTGGCGGATGCTCTAGAGCCGTGGCCGACGAGAAGCTGCTCCAAGAGAATGAGGATCTCCGTCGGCAGCTTGAGAACGTCAGAGGAAATATAAGAAACTTCTAGCAAAGACACAAATAACCGTCGAAACTCCGAAACCGCATTAGAAAACATTGGAGGGCGCTCCCAAAAAGCAACCTCAAGCAAAAGAGCTAGGAGGCTATACTGCCTTTGAAAGCCAAAGAAAGCGGAGAAAGCAGAAGGAAAAGGAGAAAGAGGAACTTGCTACCCTCAGAAAAGTTGCTCACACTGCCAAATCGAGCGGTGGTGGAAGGAGAAAAAAGAGGAGGATTCGCGGCGAGGCTCTCATCATCAAGCCCGCCCCTGGACAAACATATGCAAGCATCCTAAAGGATATGCAGACGTCTGTCAAGCCCGAGCAACTTGGAGTCGATGTCAAAAACATCCGGCAGACCAAGGCGGGAGAAGTTCTCCTCGAAGTTTTAGCCAAACCGAAGGAGAGATCCAGCTTTGGCGACGCATTGAAAGGAGTGTTGGGAGATAAAGGTGGCGTCAGACACCTAATCCCTAGGGCCCAACTCATGGTTTGTGACCTGATCGAAACGACTGAGGTAGAAGAAGTGCAGAATGCACTCGAGGATTTACTTGGGGAACACGTTGGTAGTTCCCCATAGATAAATCTTACACAGAGGAGTATCAGAGGGTGCATTTGTGCCTTCGTCGACCTGGGTGATGTGTCTGCAGCGAGATTGGAGAAAGTGGCCAGACTCAAGGTGGGGTGGGTAAGCTGCCGGGTCAAAGCATTGACTGCTGAAACCCGGTGCTACCGATGCCACGATTTTGGCCACCTAGCCCGAGATTGTAAAGGAGAAGACCGAAGCAAATGCTGCTGGCGGTGCATTTAGGAGGAGCACAAGGCGTCAGTTTGCCAAAACTTGGCACTAAGGCGTACCCCCTCGACTGTCAATAGGAAAGTCACCGGAGATGGATGAGTGAGTTGACTCGAAGGACAGAGAACATCGTGGATGGTCAACGCCGCTTCGGCGCAGTGGTCCATGACCGAAGTCTCTAAAGTAATGCGAAAGCGGTTTCCGGAGATTTAGGTAGGTAGAAAAGAGGAGGGGTTTTAGACAGTAAGAATCTGACGCTACCCATACTATGAATCTGTCTTTTTGTTTTTTAATTAAGACAAATCTTAAGCTGGGTGTCTTTTTGAAGATTTCCCCTCCTCGTAAAAAAAAGAAAAGAAATGCTTAAACTTAGTGGAAGTAAGAAACTTGCAGTTGGTGGAAGCAAGTAACTAGAAGCTAGTTTGCAGTAACTTTTATTTACTTTTGGTAACTTTTATTTTCTACAGTTTCGTCGAATTTAGTTTACTTGGAAATGACTTCACTTCTACTTGGTCGGGATAAGTAGTTTAGCCACTGTGGGTAGTTGCTATTATACAATAGTGAGTAAGTAGGTGATCCTGTATATGGGTAATTTAGATAACCAGATAAATAATTTGGAGACTAATATGAATGGTGATATAAAGCTTGGGGTACGTAATTAGCCACTGCTAGAGTCGCAGCGAAGAGGAGAAGGATGCATCGAAGGCCTGTTGGGGTCATCTTCCCTTTCGTGCTGGTAAACTTTCTGACACACTGAACTGAACCGCTTTGTCAATTTGTGGAATCTGTTCCTCCTTCATATACGCACGATTCACCAAAGCAGACATAACTTCCAGTTTCTGCATTGCGTAAATATCGATCATTGCTACTGCGTTTATGCCTCTACCGGAAGTAACACGTTTGACTAATGATCAAGATTGTGAGAAAAGGACAATATTTTCTTAAAACATCCCTAGCTAAATTTACAAAACCGGTGCAAAATGGTTTGGTTGCGTTCATTTCATTGTGTATCTTTTAATTGTAAGCAAATAATTCAAAATTTACTGCCTGATTTACTCATTAAGATTCTTTGATAGTATACACCTCCAAAAACTATTGTACGATTATTCTTAGTTTGCAAAAGTATATTACATGGCTAGTGGCGATGGCTTACGAATGTGAAATTATAAGTTTTTATTAAATTGTTAACTAATCTTTAATTAATAAAAAAAATTAAATTTGGCTGAGATTATGAACGAAAATTCGGCTGAAGTTTAAACGCAATTAGTAGCAACTTACAAGAAAAGTACCAGAGGTGTACCTCACCGATATTCTTGATTCTGTAATATATTTTGGTATATAAAAAATAGTTGGCACGTTCTTCTTGTTATCTGATGATTCATAAATTTAGGCTGTTTCCTTAAAGGTTACCCCCGAAAACAATTTTTCTTTAATATCTCAAAAAACAATCGGAATTTTCCAACCAAACCATCTTCAGATTATTTCTTACAATGAGACGCTCATTTCAAGACGCCAATACAATATGTCGATTTTTTATAATAAAATTAAAAATTACATAGTATTTAAAATTTTTTTGAGGTCTTCCTCTCGAAATTTCATCACTTTAAGCTTTAATTTTAATAGTAATTAACCATTTAATTAACTATAAATATAATATTATGTTTAAAATAATTGGTAAAAATCTTTTTCAAAATAATATTATTAGTTTATCATATCGACATCGAGGAAAAGTTCCCCGAAAAATAATAATTAAATTAATAATAATTATAATTTTAATAAAAAATACAAATTTTAATGAAAAATTTCCTAAATAAAAAAATACAAATAGAGTTCCTATTATAATAATAATAATAATAATAATAATTATTATTATTATACATAATAAAATGTAAATAACATTGATAATTTATTATAAAGAATAAATTAAATTAAATTAAATTATAAAAATTTCAAAGAAAATTTGTTCAAAAAAGATTTTTTCGAAGACGGGTCGTCACTGCCAAATGAAGTCATAAAATGTATTTCAATTGTCTTCAATTTTCAGCAAATGAATTAAACTGTTAAAAATCTAAGAGTATTGAAAATTTAATTATTAACTTTTCAAAAATCTAACTACTAAAAAAAAAATTTTAATGTTAAAACAAAATTTATAAATTAATTTTTGAATTTCTTAAATCATTTTTAACAGTTGCAGTTATACTAAATTCAAGTGTTAAAAATGTAAGAAAGTTTATGATTTAATTTTCAATTTTCCTTAATTTTAAACATTTGATAGAAGATGTTGCAAACTAAAATATTTCAAATTAATTTTAACTAAAACGTCTATTATAAGGCGCGTTGGATGACATTATAAGTCCTAAATCCACTTCATCGTTTAACGTAATTTAAAAATGAATTTTTCTAATTCATTTCAAAAATTTGACTTTTACTCGAAAACTCGACTATTTGGTAGAAATGAAACTTTTTGGTTAAATATTTATGACTATTGTCTTAAAAATAAATTTTTTCTTGAAAATTTGTATTTTCGGGTTAAAAACTAAATTATTTAAGAAAAGTTTGTTTTACTTTGTTGAAAATTAATTTTTTTTTACCACAAATTAAACTATCCCATTTTTGATTAAAAATTAGTATTTTTTTGTAAACTCGAAAATTTGCTGCATACACGACTATTTGGTCGAAATTCAAAATTTTTGTTGCATTCGAAAATATTTTCTCAAAAACTATTATATTTTTTTTAAATTTGTATTTTGGATTTGGAAATTCAACTTTTTTTTTAGAAAATCCTTCTTTTTGGCTTTACTCGAAAACTCGAATATTTGGTTAAATTACAGTTTTTTGTTAAATATATAACTATTCTCTTAAAAATAAATTTTTTCTTCAAAATTTTTATTTTCGGGTTGAAAATTCAACTGCTTTTAGAATATTCATCTTTTTGGTTTGAAAATTCAATTATTTACTTAAAAGATTTATATATTTGGTTAAAAAATTAACTTTTTCTTAAAAAGTTTGTTTTACTTAGTTGAAAATTAAGTTTTTTACTACAGATTGAACTATCCCATTTTTTATTAAAAATGACTCTTTTTTTGCAAACTCGAATATTTGTTCAAAATTAACAATTTTGGTTGTATGAGGAATTATTTTCTTAAAAACGATTAAAAAATTTGTTTTTGGATTTGGAAACTCATCTTTTTTTTTTAGAAAATCCTTCTTTTTGATTTGAAAATTTAACTATTTAGTTAAAGATTAATACATTTGGTTTTAGTTTTAAACTTTTTTTTAATCTGTTTTTTAATTAAAAAATCACTTTGTACACAAAAAATTGAACTATTCCATTTTTGGTTAAAAATTTATCATTTTTAGTTAAAAACTCGACAGTTAGTGTTACTTTTTGTTACAGTTACTTTTTGGTTGAATATGTAACTATTTGATTAAAAATGATTTTTCTGAAAATTTTTATTCTCGGGCTGAAAATTCAAATGTTTTTTTAGAAAATTCGTCTTTTATGATTGAAAATTCGACTATTTGTTTACAGATTCATTTGTTTGGTTAAAAACTAAATTCTTTTATTATCAAACTTTTTTAAATATATTTATTTCAACTAGAAAAGCTATTCTATTTTTAAATAAAAATTTAATTTTTTTAGATAAAAATGTATGTATTTTGTTAAAAGTTAGTCTTTTGTTTAAAGTTAAATTTTCAACATTTTTTAAATGTTGAAATCTAACTAAATTTAACTATTGCAAATATCTGTTAAATAGGAAAGAAAATAGATATTTAAATTATAAAATTTTAAAAGAAAATTTGCTCGAAAGTAGATTTTTTCGAAAAAGGGTCGCTATTGTCAAATGAAGTCATAAAATGTATTTCAATTCTCTTCACTTTTCAGCAAATGAATTTAAACTCTTAAAAAATGAAGAGTATTAAAAATTTAATTATTAACTTTTTAAAAATTTAACTACTGAAATAGAAATTTTTAAATGTTGACACAAAATTTATAAATTAATTTTTGAATTTTTAAAATTATTTTTAAGAGTTGCAGTCAAACTAAATTCAAATGTTGAAAATGTAAGAAAGTTTATGACTTGATTTTTAATTTTCCTTAATTTTAAACATTTGATAGAAGTGATTGCAAATTAAAGTATTTAACATTAATTTAAACTAAAACGTCTATTATGATGCGCGTAGGATGAAATTATAAGTCCAAAATCCACTTCATCGTTTAACGTAATTTAAAAATAAAATTTTCTAATTCATTTCTATCGCTTTTTTTCACTTCTCACTCACTTAACTTCTTCCTCCTTAGTGTCATTACGTGCCGCTCGTAGCAGTACATTAAAGTGCTATTTTACTGCCGCTCCGCGGGCAGGAAACGAGCGGTTGATTATTATTCTTTTTAATAATATGTAATAGTCAATATATTTAGTTTTTATTTTTTTTCTACAAAATTTATTTCGAAAATAAATCCCTTTTTTCAAATTACTTGAAAATTTGACATTAAAAAAGGCAAAAATAAAAAGCGGCTCTAAGAATGATTTTAATTTTTTGTGGAAATTGTTTCTGGATCTTTGTAGAACGAAATCCAAAAATAATATAAGACCTCTCTTTTCATCGCCATTCAATGTTCGTTCAGACACCGTGTATACTTTAATGACTTGTGTGAAAGTTTATCAATAGAATGATAAGATTTAGGAAATCAGTTCGAAACAGAGAGTCAATTGAAGAATACGCACTCTTCAGTTCATTAGCTTCTATAACTTTAATTAATTTTTAAAAAGTGTGCATAATTTTTATAAACAAAATGAATTATAGTCGAAATTTATTTAAACTAATATTTATATTAAGTGTCATTATTATTACAAATGGATACCGAATTCTTGGGATTTTTCCTATGAATTCAAAAAGTCACAATAACATGTTCGAAGTTGTGATGAAAGGTTTGGCAAGAGAGGGACATGAAGTGGACGTAATTTCCCATTTTGAGCTAAAAAATCCACCAAAGAATTATAAAACGATTATTAATTTAAATGGCACGACACCTGCTCTCGTTAATAATTTGACATTTGAAATTGCCTCCAACATGGGAAATGATCCAATTCCCCATATTGTCGATAAATATGGTAACAAACTTTGTGACTTAATGGGTCTTGAAGAGATGCAAAAATTTATCAAGAATCCTCCACATTATGACGCTGTGATTACCGAGGTATTTTAAAATTGTTGTAAATTAATTTCTAGAAGGTAAAGTAACAATTGGTTCCCTATTGGGCCCATACAATTAATCAATTTTAATTTTAACGTTTAAATTTTAATACTGGGAATACACCAATCTCTCGAATTCTGTCCCCCCGGTCTAGGCCTGTAAGCACTAGCAGAGTAGTGAAAACGCGCTGTGCGCGAGTATTCGCATACGGAAATTGCGCAATCTTGTGCATTATAATCAGAAACGGTGAACATCCAAAACTGGACTGAAAACGGGAGTTCGGTTTATTGGGAATTACTAAATAAAACAACTAGGTCAACAACGTTTTCTTGAACAATTATATTATAGAATATTGAGTTAAGGTATGAATAAAAAGGTATTCAAATTCAAAAAAATAATTTCGACCAGTTAAATTAAATACAAAAAGAATTAATTTTTTAACTTAATAGTTAAGTTTTCTGCTAAAATAGTTTAATTTTCAAATAACAAAGATAATTTTTCAATCCAAAAATATAAATTAAAAAAAAAAATTGGAATAGTTATATTTTCAGTTTAGTGAATTACTTTTCAACAAAACTGTTAAATTATCTAATAAAATAGTTGATTTTTCAGCTCAGAAAGTTGAGTTTTTGATTAAAAGTTTCAGTTTAAAATTTAAATTTTTAGCATAAATCTAAATTATCTACCAGTTAAATTCAAACAAAATATACGTTCAAAAATTTGATTTTGTAACAAAATTCATGAATTTTCCACAAAACAGTTGAATTTTTTCACCGGACACAATGGATTAAAAAAGTTTATTTTTTATCAAGTAGTTAATTTATCAAATAGTTTAATTTTTACCAAATTAGTTTAATTTTGAACAGAATAGTTGAACTTTCAACTAACCAAGATATATTTTCAACTAAAATGATAAATTTTGAACAAAAAATTCAATAATAGTTTTAATTTGATCAAAAGAGATATATCGAGTACCAATCGTGTTGATCAAAAATACAATAGTAGATAATTTTTTAAACAAAAAATAGTTTTATTTTCAACAAAGTAGTTGAATCCATAGCCAAAAAGATAATTTAAAAAAAAACGAATATTAATTTTATACCCAAAAATACGAGTTTTCAAAAAAAGTTGTTTTGCCACGAACTTGTTAATTTTTTAGATAAATAATTAATTTTTCAACCAAATAGTTTAATTTTAAACAAAATAGTTGAATTTTCAACGAACAAATATAAGTTTATAAATATAAATGAAAAATTTTGAACCAAAAATATAATATTTACATTGAAAACAGCTTGGAAAATTAATTTTTAATAAGAAACAAATTTTTTCCAAATGGTTAATTTTTCAATAAAATAGTTTCATTTTTAATAAAATAGTCCATTTTTCAGCTAAAAAGATGAATTAAAAGAAAAGATTAATTTTCTACCCAAAAAGACGAACTTCTAACAAAAATGTTCACTTTTCACATTTTTGAGATGAGTAGTTTATTTTTTAACCAAATAGTTAAATTTTTAACTAAATAGTTAAAATTTCAACCAAACAGATAAATTTTTAACCAAAAATATTGTATCTCGAAGACATGAATTTTTTTACAAAACAATTAAATTTTTAACAAAAAAGTTAATTTTCTACTATTTAGTTTAATTTTATACCTAATTTTTAATTTTCAAGTCAACAAGACGAATTTTCTACGAGACAATTGAATTTTTAAATAGAAAAGATAAATTTAACTTCCAACCAGGTCGTTGATTTTTCAAAAAAAAAAAAAAAATACTCAACAAAAGGTATAAATAATGATATTTCAACCAAAAAAGATTTTTATTTGAATCAAAAAACTATAAATGCAGTAAAATATACAAATTTTTAATAAAAAGTTAAATTTTGACACAATAATGAACGCAACTTAAAAAAGAAATGAACTTTTGAATAAATTTTTTAATTTTAAACTAAAGAGATAAATCTTAAAACAAAAATATAAATTTTTAACAATGCAGATCAACTTTCAACTATGCTGTGCAATTTTTGACAAAAAAAAACTTTTTATGAAAATAGTTCCATTGAAAAAAAACGAAATTCATTTTCATACAAATATTGGAATTTTTAACCAATAAAAAAATATGAACACAAAATCAAGAAAAAGGGAAATTTCTTAAAAACCAAAAAAAAATAGATATTTAAAAAAAATGAGAAAAGAGAAAGAGAACTTTAAGGTATTTAAATCAAAATGACGTAATCCTCAACAACACAAATGATTTTTAAGGAACGAATATTTAAATATATACCCAAAAATACGAATTTTCGAACAAAGTTGTTTTGCCATCAAATTGGTAATTTTTTAGATACATAATTAATTTTTCAACCGAATAGTTGAATTTTCAACTAACAAAGATAAGTTTATAAATAAAAATACAAAGTTTTGAACCAAAAATATAATATTTACATTGAAAACATGAATTTCAATAAAATAGAATAGAAATATTTTCAACTTAGAAAATTAATTTTTAATAAGAACAATTTTTTTCCAAATAGTTTTTCAAAAAAAAAAAAAAAAGTTTCATTTTTAACAAAATAGTCGATTCTTCAGCCAAAAAGATGAATTAAAAGAAAAGATTAATTTTCTACCCAAATAGACGAACTTCTAACAAAAATGTTGACTTTCCACATTTTTGAGATAAATAGTTTATTTTTTAACCAAATAGTTAAACTTTTAACTAAACAGTTGAATTTTCAACCAAAGAGATGAATTTTTAACCAAACATTTGCATTTCTACCAAAAATATTGTATCTCGAAGATATGAATTGTTTATCAAAAAATGCGAAATTTTTACAAAACAATTAAATTTTTAGCAAAAAGGTTAATTCTCAACTATATAGTTTAATTTTATATCGAATTTTGAATTTTCAAGTAAAAAAGACGAATTTTCCACTAGATAATTAAATTTTTAAATAGAAAAGATAAATTTTCCATTAAAAAAATAAATTTTCAACCGCAATTTCAACAATTTTGCACTAACCTTTATTCGCAGCTACCCTGAGAAATGTATTATTTCAATAAATATATATTATTGCGAGTAATAA
>JAAAKG020178202.1:0-26391 GCA_010014905.2 Druon quercuslanigerum | reverse complement strand
GGAATCGAACCCGCAAGCCGACAGAGTGGGTCCAAAGCCTGCGCTTTAGCCCCCACGACCATCGTCCCACTTTTATTAATAAACTTTCTAACTATAATTAAAAATAAATATTTACATAGAATTTAGAAAATCGAATTTAGTAGACAGTTATTTGACAAGATCACTAGCACCATCAAAAATTATACAATCGTAATAGAAGTATTTAAAAGAAAAAAAATTTTATTGTGAAAGTAATAGCCGCAATATTCAATTACATAACATGGAAGCGAATAATATATTTTTTTTACTTGATGTAAAATAATTTAAATTCAATCTTTATGTACTTTTATGTTGTGAAAAAAATAATCAGATGATAATGAATTAAACATTTCGCAACATAAAAAGCCGCAAACAGTTATTTTCATTAAAACAATCAAATTATTTTTACTTTATATTTTTTAATGGAAATATTCGTTTTTTAATATTTGGATTTATTAATATATTTTTAAATTATTTCAGGACATCTAATATTTAATATAATTCATTATTAATTATTCAATCATTTCAAAACAAAGAAATCATCAACAATTATTTTACTTCAAATATTTGGATAATTTTTACTTTGTATTTTTAAAATCTTGTAATTTTATTAGTTAACATTTAAATCAATAATTAACCTTTTATACAAATTTTAGAAACCATTAAAATGTAAGCATATATAATTTTGAAAATGGAATTCAGATAATCATTTTACACCGTCGCAAACATTTTAAAAAATTTAATAATTATGACTGATTATAATGAAGATATTTAAAATAAAAGCAAACTTTTAGTATACAAATTCTATTGCAATTTAATTACATTACCCTTAAGTGAATAATCAAATAATTTATTCTAATTAATAGCAATTAAAATTAAATCTTTTTGTAATTAAATTTTGTAAAAAAGTTAAGCGTCAGACACATTTGTAAAATTATGCGAGTGAAATAGAAGTCTTTTAAATAAAAATAAACTTTCATTATGCAAATTATAGGCAATATTCTTTTTTTTTTTAATTAATTCAATTCAATTCATTAAAAATAAAAAAAATTAAAATACATTTTTATCATAACAAGAATAGACGAATTGTCATTTACCTAACGTTAATGTAAGTAAACAATTTATGTCACTCAATTGAAAATAAATCCAATAAAATATTAAAATAATTGTTACCTTATATTTTGCTGAAAATTAAAAGTAATAATAATCTTTTAAGCTACTTGCATAAAATATTCTTATAATATTTAATTTTTAAATTGTAATTAATTTTTTTTTATTATGAGGAAAAAATTCACATATCGTGCATGATAATAATTCATTAAAAAATAATCGTAATAAAACACATAATGTAAATAGAATACCCCCCCCCCCTACCCACTAGAAGAGAAAACTTTAATTTTCGATGATATTTTGAATATTTTAAATGTCAGCTATAGTTAAATATATTGCAATTTAATTCTCTACCGTAATATTGGATACTAAATTCATAATTTATTAAAATCTAACTGTGAAGTTTGTGGCAACAAAACGAAATTGTTAAGCCAAACAATGCACGATAGGCAAAAAGTCTAAAAGAAAAAAGTTACTTTTTGAACACACTACAAAATTATCAAAACAACTTTTAGAATTTTCTTGAAAAATTCAAATTTTATTTGTAGGACAAAAAGTTTTTTATTTTATTAATCACATTAATAATCACTTTATGATAGGATGCGTAGTTTTTGATTTATTTTAAAAATAGCCATTAAAGTCGTAAGAAATGAAATTCAAAATAAAAGAATTATATTATTGGACAAACGAGACAAGCTTTACACAAAATTAATAGAAAAATTTGTTTGCCCGAAAATGAGTTAGAGACAAAATTTTCATAAATAATTTTTTGATTGGGGTATAGTTTTTATTTTAATCTTGAAAGAAATAAAATTTTTGGAAAGACCTCACAAGAGACGAAAAAATTTAAAAGGAAAAAGATGTTGCAAAAATAGTGTTCATTTTAATATTTCCTATAGAGAAGAATAAACACATATTTGATGAAATTGCGAAAGGTGTGTAGATTTCTTATGATGTTTTGACAATTTGCTCCAAATCTACGGGAGTTTTGATTTTTTGAAATTTTAAACGTTGTTTTTATTCTACATAATAATAATTGAAAATTGTCATTCAAATAAACAAATTAGTATTCCATATAAATGTTTACAATTAATTAGTTAAGCAACCGATTAATTAAATACTTGCAAGTAAAATTCATTTTTAGGGAGTCATCGTGGCTCAGACGGTATTGTGCTTGTCTCATGTTCCAACACTGCATCCTTGGCAGCCACGATTGCGCGGGTTCGATTCCCAAAACAGGAAGCGAGGCTAGATGTGTTTTCAGAAAGATTCGCTTTGTTCCCTTGGCATATTACCCCAAGATGCCCTACAGTTTATAATTAACCCTGCAGTACATTTGCTAATGATCCTGACAGTTGATGCCACAATAAACATTCAATAAATATTTAAAATTCATGTTTCCTAATCTCTAATGCGCTGATATTTGTTCTGTTTAATCAAAACGAAGATAGATTGGCCCTACTTTTAATCCAAAATTGATGCAAGGAAATCAATAAAACATTTTTCATGTTTTCATTTAAGTGTTTTATTTTTTGAATTGCATTATTTATACATGATTATACATAATTTTTGGACACATAAAAATTTCATTCTATTGTACTTGATAAAAAACACGTGAGCCATCGCGAGAAAACCCGCAGAAGTGATAACGTCATATGATGTAAATTAAATGTTTTTTTCTCTGAAAACTTTCAACATAAAAAATAGTTGAAAAATTACACAAAACTATTAAGCGATTTGGGAGTAGGCTCGAAATGAATAAGTATTTGTATTAGAAACAGTTAGCACGTGTACCAACCACGCCCTTCAAGAAGAACGCATGCCGCTATACAATGCTATATGTATTTGCGCATGTCGCTATACACTGTTAGTATTGTCAGATTCCCAGTGCGAATGCAAGAGCGAAGCATGGTGTGAGAGGGGGGGGGGCGTAAAGATGGGTTGGGAAATAGTGAGAGAGTGGCAAGGGGAAGAGAAGTGGAAGAAGCGAAGGAGGGGTAGAGTGGAAGGGGGATTGAAAGAGTCAGTTAGTGGGAGAAGCGAAGGAGAGACAGAGGACGGGAAGCGTTACCCTAGAAGCTCTACCGTTACCGTACCCAGGTTTGTGAGTTCACACCGTGCCATAAGAAGTTATCACTTCAAAACTGTTTTACTATTATTCTGTGCATATGCATCATTGAGCACCAAAATAGACATAGCGACTTATGATGCCTAATAATGATTATAGTGATATCCTGGAGGTGGAGGTGGAGCAGGGTACCCCATAACTGTACCAGGAGGATAATAATCGTGCCATGTTTTAGGTGGAGAAGGAATGTAGTAATCGTCTGGTGGAGGATGGTAAAATTGATCTGGATAATGGTGCCCATATTTTTGAGGCAGATACTCACATGGTTTCTCATCCTCGAGATACAGATATGATCCAGCTGAAATATTTATCAATATTTATTATAAGGGAATCAATTGCAGCTTTACAAAAAGCTAAAAAAATCAAACCACTACACTCTGACGAAAAAATAAAATTGCGCAAATCGAGTGTGCTACTATGTTCAAAAGTAGTGTATTGAGACTCTTAAAAAAGCATAGATAATTTGGTGAGGATTGTCGACCATCTTCAACTGGTGTGTCAGCTAGATTTTTTTTTATAATTACTATTTTTATAGATGTAATATTTTGTATACGTTAATTAGAGAATATATTTTTCTTTGATTAGAACCAGTTTTAAAGAATTAATTTAAAAATATATGTACACCAATGACCAAAAAAAGACAACATATTCTAATTTTCACAAGCTAATATACCAATAATTTCTTATACAATTATTAGTCAATGAAAACCTTGTTGGAAAGTTTTTTTAATATGAAATAAAAGTTCTATGGAAACGTCGTTTATACAGATAATTTTACAGAGTAATGCAGCATAAAAAATACAAAGTATGAAAAATTAAGATTTTCAATATAAATACTTCAGAGAAGTATACATTTATAAATATATATAATAATAAATTATATAAATAGCAAATAATATATAATGAACTTTCAGTAGATAATCATTAAATATAAACAAAAATATACTTAATATATTACGTTATAATTTTATCTTTTTTTTATTTTTAAAAATCAAAAAAAAAATTACTTTATGACAAATTTAGTACCTATATAATTTATCTATATTATTATAAATAATTTATTAAAAAATTATCTCAAATTTAATAAACCAATTTAAAATATTAAAATATTAACATTTATATTCTCCTGAATATTATTTAATAAGATGAAATTTCTAACATAAAACACGAATTTTCTACAAAGTATATTTATTATTCCTAAACCTTAAATGTAAATTTTTGACATCAAATATAATTTGGAATGAAACCGTTGAATTTTCTATAAGAAGAGTATTTTTATGCCAATTAAGACGAATTTCCAACAAAATAGTTTAATTTTGAGTTAAACATATGAATTTGAAAATAAAATATGAATCAATCAATAAAAGAAACAATTTAATTTTTATCAAAATAGTTCAATTTTCATCCAAGCAGTTAAATAAAAAAAAAACTTAAACATGAATTATAAAACTTGAAAAAATTTTTACAATTTAAACAAAATTTAATGTCAAATCAGACAGAGCTTTATTCATCTAAAAAGACATATTTTCATTAAAATGGTCGAAATGATTATCCAAAACAAGAATCATGAAGAAAGTGTTTTACTGTCTTGATAGCCTTAAAAAGATTTCTGAAAGCGTCGAAATTTTTCTTTTTATCTTTTAAAGTTTAAATTTTGTCATAAATTTTTTAAACTCTTGTTAAAATTTAAATAGTCTTTTTATACATTTTTTAACTTCTTCACGTTATACATATTTTTAAAAATAATTCCGATTTTTTAAAAACCTTTTTTCTTAATTCCAAAAAGTAAAGCATATTGTCTCGAAAATTTCCATGCTAATTCTGGACAAATTTTGAAATATTTTAGAATGACCTAAAGTATTTCCAAATATACACCTAAACTTTTTTTTTGGCAAAACAAATACAGACGACATATTTAGAATTAAATTTTTTTGCAAAAATTTCTATTTCTGTTTAGGGAAAGAAACGGTTTTTAAATGAAGCTTTAGTGACGTGTCTCTGAAAATTTTTACATAAATTGATGACAGTAGCGGTATGAATAAAAAAATTTTTGCAAATTCCATGACTTTTCCAGGTATTGTAACAACCCTTATTTATGATTTTGCTCGACTTATTCAAATTTGTTTAATTGCATTTGTACTAGTCAAAAAGCCGTGAATACCTGAACATTTTTTTTACCATTTCCGTAGATCCTTTTAAAAAATTATTCATAAAAAAATAAAAAAATAAACATGGAAACCAAGGCAAATGGTACAAATTATTAGAAAAAATGTCCAGATTCGCGAAAAAAATATTCTTATTTATTATATTAAATATTATTATATAGTCATTGCCCATTGGAAAAATAGTAATTTTTTGAAAATATATGAATTTATTTAAGGCTGTAAATATTATTTAAAAAAATGTTACAGAAATTAAAAATATGAGAAATCGTTATGTCAAAAGAAAAGAACAAGATTTTTTACCAGTTTAAAATTCTTAAATAACACATTTTTTAATGAGAAGAATATATAAAATTTTATAAAAACAACTTGAATAAATTAATAAATTACTATAGCTGACGGATATAAATGAAATAAATTATATCTTTTTTTATTTATTTTTTCGACGGACCAACATGATGAAATCAACTCAAATTAGAATTTCAGCAGAAAAATAGGACAAAGAATTTCTTGCTTATACAATTTTATTATAATAAAATTTTTTCAAAGGCGTGAGTTATTTTTATACTTTTTTACAAAAAAACATGTGATATCTAATACGTATTAAAGTAGCTGCACAAACCTACTAAGCTGCATAAATTATTTAACATCTAATATGTAGTAGAAAAACAATTTTTTTACCTGAAATGTATTCTAATAGTTTTGATTCAAGTTATTCTACTACAAAAAATTGTTAACATAACATTTTCACTGATTACAAATAGTTTATGCCCAACAATAGAAAATTTGCATATTTTTTATAGAAAGAAATTCTTTTTCATTCTATACGTATCAAAATAGCCTATCAAACTTATTTTGTTTAAAAATATTGTCAGCACTTAACGTTTATCTTTTTTAAAGATAAACGCGTCATAGCGCCCCTTGCGCTCCGCGCTCGTTCTTTGTACATTCTCACAGATTTTTTAAACTAAAGGTAAAACCATAGACAACAAATAATTTGCCGATAGTGAATTCTCTTTTGTTAAAGCTCATTCGGCTTTAACGATTAAATTCTCATTACGTATCTCGTGCTTCGCACTCGAATTTGTTCCTCAAATTGTATATCATTTCCATAAATGTATATTATTACAATTAATAACATGCATTTATATTAAAACATACGTAGTGTTATTGATTAGTATAAAAAATTCACATTCTTTAAAAAAATTTTGCTATTAAAAATTTTATTGCAACTTCTGCCTGTTTTCAAAAACTGATTTTGCTCATTTACAATTTTATTTTTACGAGTTAAACGTTACACATACAGTCTACACGTCAGTATGTAGATCTTTTTAAAATTCACAATTTTTGTCTACACACCTTTTAAGCCGTTTTGTACAGTTTAATCGTAAAACTTAAATTTAAATTTACCATTATCTTTTTATGCTGTCAAAATTTTAATTTTTTTATTTTTTAGGAAAATTCAAAAAGTAGTTAGGATAATCTTATAGGGAATTCAAAAAGCAACATTTTTATTCTTTTGACTTTTTCCATATCGTGCGTTTTTGGAATTATGTAAATGCTCTGGTAATTTTGTTTTTATAAAAAAAGCTATTAGGAGAAATTATTTGTCCTTTTCAGTACTATAAATAATTGTACAGAGATTTTTTGAATCTTGAAAAAAGTGGTTTCAAACATTTTCAAAATATGCTCACATTTTGAATTTTTATCCAAAATGGCTGGTTAACGAAGTTAACCTTTTATTTAGCACACTAAAAGAGACCAAATGCCAATCCAATATGTCAATTCTTTTGAAAGTTATCGTGATAAAAAAATAAAAATCTACAAACACACACAGACACACAGAGAGACCGTAAAAACCTGTTTTTCGGATTTAAGGGTGTTTCAAAACGTGGACATTTGACAAAAATCGGGGGGGGGGGGGTAAAATTTTACACAAATCTAATACCTTCTCTGGGTGAGAATGTAAAAATTAATTAATTTGTCATGAATAATGTTTTGTGATAGTTATTTTATTTTTTTAATCGTTAGAAATGGGATTGAGAACATAAAAAAATAAATAATTGGAAAACACACACACAAGGTGAAGAAGAAATTGAATAAGAAAAGTTTTGATGAAAATGTGCCCATTTTTGCCCAACCGGGCAAATTTTTTCACTGTTAATGTTATTTTTTAAATAATAAGAAAAAAACTACAGATCCTATCAAAATGTCAACAAATTAAAAATTTGTAGATCTTTTTTGAGTGCATAATTTTGGTCTTATCATTTGACGTATCTTGCATTGTTTGGCCGTAAAATGAAATTTTTTATTTTTTATTTTTTTTTGGTCAATAAAATTTTCAGTTTTCTATTTTCTAAAAAAATTCAAAAATTCGTTATGATAATCTTGTAGGGTACATCAAAAAAACATGTTTCTTGTCCTGATTTTTTTTGTATTATGCGTTGTTTGGTTGAAAATGTTAATTTTCGTTTCTTTTTTTGAGTTTTTAAACATTTTCTTTTTATCAAAAAAAGTCATTAGAAAAAAATTGTTTATCTTTTTGACTACTGTAAATAATTGTACAGAGAATTTTTTAATCTTGAAAAAAGTGGTCTCAAAAATTTTCAAAATGTGCTCACTTTTTGAATTTTTATCCAAAATGGGTGGCTAACGAAGTTAACCTTTATTTTAGGACACAGTTCATTTTATTTAATTGAAATTTTTTATTTTTTGGCCGAAAATTAATATTTTTGGTTAATAACTTATATTTCTGGTTGAAACTTTAACCACATGCTTGAATGTTGAGAAATGTTGTTAAATATTTCTTTTTGGTTAAAAATTGCTTTTTTATGTTGAAATCTAAACAATTTTGTTAAAAAATATTTGTTCCAGCAAAATTAATTAGAAAATTTTTAGTTGAAAATTCAAGTATTTAGAATTTAAAATTTAAAATCGTTTTTGGTTGTAAATCTTTTTTTTTATTGACTTTCATTTAGGAAAACAAAATTTCTAGTAGTCCTTCAACTTTTTACTATGCAATTTAATATTTAATTAAAAAAAGATCGGATTCTAAATTCTAGTGAGTCCTGCTTGTTAAATTAAATTTTGTAGGAATTTTTTTTCGTTTGAAACTATATTTTGCAGTAAAATAAGTTGGATAAGCTGTTACGATATATATGAGACGCGAAAGATATTTTTGTTGGAAAAAATATGAGAATTTTCTATTTGTTTAATTAAGTCGTATACAACAACGATACAAATTATCATCTACTTACAACAATGGTTAATACTTGTTAGCAATATTTTTTGTTTTAGTAAGTCCGTTGAGATGCTTTGATACAAATCAGATATTAAAATATTTTTGCGCGAAAGCCAATTTTAATTTTCTTATTTTTATTATATTTTTATAACAAGAGTGTATAACAAATTATTAAATAATTTTTGGTAGAATAACTTATCTTTTTTAACTTTTAAATTTCGTATATCGTTTTTCCAAAAAATATCTAGGTGAACAATTTTTTTCTATTCATTTTTTTCGCAGCTTAAAAGTTTTTTGAAAAATATTATTTGTTTATTTTTAATATTATTCTTTACGATTAAAACAAAATCTATAAATCCTATCGAAAATGTACTCATATCTTTGGATAAGTTGTTACTCTTTTTTGGAAAAGCAACTTTTGTCTATTAACTTTTTTCGATGCTTGTGTCGCTTGTCCAAAAATTACATTTTTTAATTTTTAACTTTATTTTTCAGGATCAACACTAAAACTATTTATTTCATAAAAAATCGAATAATAACATATTTTTAATTTTTTGCTTGTCCAAAAATGTGTGTTTTTTTTAATGTCAATTTTACGATTTTACGAATCAACATAAACTACGTATCCTATAAAAAGTGATTAATAACAAAATTATAGATACTTTTTCGTTGCGCAATTTTAGTTAAATCGTTCTTTTTCGTTTCTTGCATAGTTTGACTAATTAACTTAGAATATTAGAATTTGGAAATTAATTAATTTACTTGAAAGATCTTTTTTTTATTCCAAATTTAACTATTGCGTTAATTTTTTTTTAATTAAGTGAGTCATGCGACCAGATTCCAACCTTATCGACACTTTCTTTATTTCCTTAAATATTTTCAACAACTAAAATTAGAAGAAAAAAAAACTTTTTCACAATTAAAAAAATTTAGGACGAGACCCACCTTTTTTAGTGCTTTCTATTTATTATTCCAAATTTTTAATTTGTTTTTGCGCTTCGTGAAAAAATAAGCAAGGAAATAAAAAGTGACGGTAAGGTAGGTATCCGATCACGTGACCCACTCATTACATGGCCTTAAAATTCATTGAATTATTTTCTTATTTTAAATTAAATTTTTATACTCGAAATTTAATGATATCCTGATTGTTGGAACCCCAAACTTCTTCAGTTTAAAATTCTATAATTTTTTTGAAAATGTCTGTATTTTGTTGAAACTTTGTTTTTTGTGATAATTGAATAATTTTTTTTCGTTGAGAAGTCCGCTATTCATGGTTAGAAATTTCATTAAGGCCATGTGGTTGACAATTTGGGATGATAAATAAGATGCACTAAAAAAGCTGGGTCTGATCCTAAATTTTAATAAATATAAAAAAAAATTTCTTTTGTAAATAATTTATTTTTTTATTTTTTAATAATTATTAAAATATAGGACCAGACCCAGATTTCTCAGGGCATCTAATTTATTATCCCAAATTTTTAACTCGATGTGGTTCTTCGAGTGAAAATAAGTTAGAAAATAAAGTATCGATAAGGTAGGAATCGGGTCACGTGTCTCACTCACCACATGGCCTTAAATATTAAAATATTTGGTTAGAAATATATTAATTTTGTTAATATTTACTCAATTTTGGTTAAAAATTTATTGTTTTTGTTGAAAATAGATTTTTTTAACTAAATTTTTTGTGAAATTTTTTTATAGACATTTAATCTTTTCGGTAGATAATTAATTTGTGAGGTTGAAAATCTGACTATTTTGTTGACAATTAACCTAATTTGGTTAGAAACATATTTCTTTAGCTGAAAATCAAGCTTTTCTATTTTTAGCTATACATTTATATTTTTTATTCGAAAATTCATCTATTTTAGAGAAAATCGTCTTTTTTTAGTAAAAATTAACGTTTTTGGTTGAAAATTTATCTGTTCGGTTGAATGTTCCATTAAAAATGAAAATATTTGTTTAAAAATGTATGTATTTTGTTTCAAATTATTCAATTTTGGCTGAATTTTAATCTTGTTGGTTGCAATTGGTAATTATGTTTTTTTTTATTTGGTTGAAAGTTAGATCTTTTTATTGAAATTTAATTTTATTAACTTAAAATTTACCAATTAAATTTTTGCTTTTGTGAAATTTCAACTATTTCCTTATTTGGTTAAAAACATATTTTGCTAACTTGAAGAAAAATCTTATTCTATTTATTGTTTAAAATTGACCTTTTTTAGTTGAAAATCATCTATTTTGTTTATTGGTCTCTTTTTTCGGTAGAAAATTCAACTTGTGTGTTGAAAATTTACTTGTTTGTTTGAAATTTTTTTATTGAACATTTATGATTGTATTTAATCGTTAATTTATTTCGTTAAAAATCTAACCAATCTTGTAGAAACTTTGCTTTTTTTGGGGTGGAAATAAATTTTTTACTAAAAATATAGCTATTCTATTTTTGCTAAAGAATCGTAGAAGAATTAATTTTTTATTGAAATTCAAATATTAATTTTAAAAGGCCAACTGAAATCTTTTTTGGCCGAAATTAAACTTTTTTTTAAAAAGTTTTTCTTTTTTATTTAAAAACTCATCTGTGTTAGTAGAAATTTCATGATTCTAAATAAAAATGCAACTGTTTGACTAAAAATTTATCTCCTTTGCTCGAGAATTCAAAAAAATGGTTTGAAAATTTTATTGAAGTTTTTTGAGAAATAATTTTTTTTGTTCATTCATATTACTATTTAAAAATATCTTCTTGTTGGCTAAAAGTTACACTATTTTATTAAAAATTGATATTTTTTAATTTAAAATTAAACTGCGTGAGCTAGAGTTAAACTAATTCTTAAAAAATTGTTTCTTTGAATGAAGGTTTAACTCTGGTGGATAATTAAACTATTTTGTTAAAAGTAAATTTTTTAAATCAAAAATCAGAATTTTTAAAATGAAAATTCACATTTTTTCGTTAAAAATTCAATTTGCGTAGAGTAAATTCATTTTTTGACTCGAAGGCCTAATTATCTAGGTGATTATTTTTTTCTTACATATTTGAAAAACTTTTATGTGTTGAATGTAATTCTTTTTTGGTTTAAAATTCATTGTTTTTTCAATTTTATTTCGCCTTCTTTGGTTTATATATCAATTACACCTTTTTATTACAAACTTAATTACCTTGTTGACAATTTTAGTATTTAGTTAAAAAGTCAGCTTTTATAGCAGCAAAGTCTTTTCTTAAATAAATAAATGAATTTGAAATTGAATTTGAAAATGAGAAAATTATCAAGGAAAAATACGGAAACTTTGAAAATAATGTTTTCACTTTAAAAATCATGTTTTATCTTAAATACAAAGAATTTCATAAGTTTAAAGTCTCATATCGCCTACAAAATGTTAATTAAAAAGCTGTATAAAATCAGGGAGAAATGTATTCTACCGACAATATCAAAACTATAAATATATATATATGCGCTATGCTATACTTAGTATCTAAATAAATGTTTTAAATTGAGCTGTACGTATCAAATTTTCCACAGTTAAGTAATTTTGATTGAGATTATTTTTGCTAATGGTATTTTCAGATATCTAGTATATAAATCCTTATAAAATAATAAAATGTTTTTTTATGAAAATTACCTGTACACCGCTTTCTCAGACAATTGTACACTTTTGATCCAACAGTTCGATATTTGCCATTGAAATATATACAGTGATTTTCTTGTTTGTAGAAATATGTATGCTGAAAACATAGTTTTTTTGTAATTTATAATTTTTTGAAAAAATAATCGTTTTTAATGTGGAAAAGAACATTTAAAATGCTGCTTGCTTACCATGCATCTACCCAGACATTTGGTAGCTTCCTTTGAATATTCAAACTGAAAAAATATAATTTCAATCACCAATGGCATATTTAATTCAAATTTTTTTGGAATTTATATACATGCATACTCAAAAAGTTAGAGCAATCGTTTCAGGACGCAGTCCTATGGATACATATTAGCAGAGTAGCAGATTTGCGCTCATAATGTTTTCAAACATTAGAAAAGTGTTTGAAAAGGGAAAAAGAAAATTTATGGTCAAACTATTTGTCAAAATAAGTAATAAGGGCCAGAAATGATCTGTGATAAATATTGATAAAATAAACGAATTTTTTCACAATTTTTCTGCAGAAAATTCCGTGAATAAATTCTGGACTCAGATATTTCTTTGGATAGTTCACGAAATTATTTTATTTTTGTATACTTTTGCGAAAGTTGCAAGTTTTTCATCACTTCAAATTTAAATTCTCTGCACAAATTATGTACAAAAACATATTTATATATATATTTTTTTTTACTTGACCAATAAGTTTTATTTGAACACTGTCCGACGTTTATTTCACAATATGACCCTATGCGGTTGTACTTCAATCATTTGTATTACAATTTTAAGTTTTTTTTTAATTTTCTAGAAACTTGTTACTCGTATGTATCTTCTGGAAAAATATGTAGCCAATGAATTCAATATTTAAATCACTAATTGATCAAGTTTCATTTATTACTGATTACTGATTTTTAATGAATAATCACATGATTTTGATACATTTCTTCGTATTTTCAACAAGTTTCAATTTTTTGAAACAAATTTTTATTTGTTCAAGAAGACATTTTTCGATAACTAAAAAAATGAAATAAAACAGAAGATATACAATTGATTACGATTTTAAAAGTATTTTCGGAAAAGTAATTATTTAAATAAATTATATTTGTTTAAACAATTAAAAAGTGATTTTAAACAAATAGAGATTTATTAAAGATTAAGAGAAATGTATCAAAATTATATAATTATTTAACAAATTACTTAAATAATTACATAATGTTTTTAGAAAATTTCACTACTCCAAGCAATGTCAAACAATGACATTTTAATTAGAAAAAACGATTATTTTGTAACATTTTTTGGGAATAAATAATTATTTAAACTTAATCTCTTAAACTGATCACTTTTGGAACACTTTTCAGAAAAATTCCTGCAATCATCTGATTGGTCGAAAAACCTATTCCGGAAATCTGCTACTCTGCTAAAATGTATTCACTGGACTGCGCTCTCAGTTTTCAAATGTTCATTTAAAAATAAATTTTTTGTTCTTGTTTTTTGAACTCCAGGATACCATCAATTTTTTTTAATTCCTAAAATAATTTTACATTTAGATCTCTCATGAGTTAACTTAAAGATATAAGTATTTTGCTTATTTTTTAATAATCTTTTTTCAAACTATCTAACGCTTGATGTGCTGCAATCATCTACAATCATGCTATAAAATGTACAGACTCTTATTTCTCAATCAATATTGTAAATTATGTTTTTTATTTCCAGAAATAGATTTTTATAGTCTCTAATCTGCATAATTTTATACTTATACTATAAATTTTATTTACGTTTATATGTATATTTATATATATTTCACGTTTATTCTTAAACGTTCAAAAAACAAGAATTTTTAGTAGTATCGTAAATATGAATAACAAGTAAAGTAAGAACTCACCAGCCCATGGACGAAGGTGGTTGAGAATAAAACTAAGACGGCTAAAAAAATAAAAAATATTTGTTATTTTTTTTATTTCTAGTTGATTTTTTTGAAAAACTCGATCAACGTTTATTATGATTTATAATACAAAATATTCACAACTACAGTTTGAGGTAAGTTATGTTCAAATTGAGGAAACTGTTTCTTTAACTTTGTTTTTTTTCAATTAAAAGTGAAACTCCATTTAAAAGAAATAAAAAATTTTTTAATTCGAATGCGTTTTTTCAGGTTCTTTAAATTAAAGAAATGCTTTGGTAAAATTCTGTAACATAAAAAATAAAATTTCTGATTGTAATTTTTTGGCATATATGATATCTTCAAAATTTTTTTTTGAATTTTCTTAACAATTTCAGGAGCGTTATTCTAGAGAGAATGTTTTATTATTTTTTGTTTTGAAGAATTAATTTTTGTGGAAATTTTAAAAATATTTTTAAAACTTTCGAAAAAAATCTAATACATTTTAGGACATCTTGTTCTTGTTTATTTGGAAAGATATTTAAAATTGTTAGAAAAATACGAATTGTTTTAAAAACGATTTGCAGTTTTGGGGGGTCTAGAGAGATTAAAAATATTTTTAAATTTCTTCCATACTTCTAAAAGTCTTGAATATTTTTTAATCGGATTCGAATTTATATTATATTATTAAACATATATTATTAAACATATTCGTGTATTAAAATGTAAAATTTCATTTCTTTTGGATTAATAAAAAGAAAATAATGTGAAAATTTAAAAATTTCTGGTTTATGATGGAAAAACAAATAATTTTGAAAAACTAAATGAACTTCACCTTACTTTATTCAATTTCAAAATAGCACCTTTAATGCTTGTTTACTCACCGAAATACCATGAAATTTGAAAATAAATGTAAACAAAGTCTGAAGATGTTTAATTTAAACTCTTTAAGTTTAAATAATTAATTACGAAAGTTTCCAATTATATACTCTTTTATTCAAAAAAAGACCGGGGATTTAATAAAAAAACCGGGAATTTACTTCTGATCACAGGAAAATTCAAGTTTTATTTAAATAATGTACTAATTTAAAAACTTAACTACTTGATTTAAAGTTAAACTCAGTCATTTATAATTTATTTATTTATTGAAGGTTCAAAATTTAATGGAAAATTCGTTTTAAAATTAATTTTAATTTAATTTTTAATTGCAATTTTTTTCAAGGTTTATTAGCATGACATCTTTTTTCATAAGAAAATAGATTTCTGTTCGATCTTAAATTAAAAATTTATCTTTTCATTTAACGAAATTTCAACTATTTGTATGAAATCGATATTTTTAAGTTAAAAATTCAACAATTTGTTTGAAAATTTATTTATTTTGTGGAAAATTCGTGCTTTTCTAGCAAATTAATATTTATGGTTGAAAATTAATTTCTTTAGCTAAAAATGTAACTGTTCCATTTTTAATTGTAAATTTTTTTTCCTAGTTCGAAACTCAACTAATTAAATGAAAATTTATATTTTTAATAGAAAATCCAACTAAATTTTTGAAAAACGTATTTTTTTAAAAAATCTATTTTTCAAAAAGAAAATTATCTTCTTTTGAAAGATAATCTTCTTGTCTCCAAATTATTTTAGACTTAAAATATAATTACTTGGCTAAACTTAAAATTTGTTTAAAATTATTTTTACTTTTTAATTATTTAAAATTATTATTTAGTTGAAAATCACTATTTTTTTCTAAAAAATTAATATTTTTCGTTGGAAATTGATGTTCTTGATCAAAAATTAAATGATTTTATTTAAATATTCATCATCTTAGTTGAAAATTGATCTTTCTGGTTTAAAAATTCAACTTCGGTAGTCAAAGATTCACAATTAAGGTTAAAATGTAATCGCTTTGTTTAAGAATGTAACTAATTTGTTAAGTTAGGTTCTTATGTAATTTTTTAAACTGATAATTTAACTTATTTCACTCGAAAATTGAAAATTATCTTTTGCTTTGAAAATAATATTACTGGGTTAAAATTTGAATTCTCGTTAAAAATTATTGTTTTTTTGAAGATTCATAATTTTAATTAGAAATTTATTTTTTGCATTAAAAAGTGAGCTATTTGATTTAAAAACTGTATTTTCTTTGGATGAAAGGGCACTACTTCCAAAAATGTAACTGTTTTCTTGAAAATTTGTTTCTTTTTTGGTTGAAAATTATTTTTTGTTTTAAACCGATAATGTTACTATTCTTCTTGTTAAGTATTCCATAATATTTATTAAAAATTAATTTCTTAGGCTGAATATTTATTTTTTGAAAGAAATCCAATTATTAAATTTTGTTTGAAAAATTATCTTTCTCGATTGAAAATTCGTCTGTTTTGGTAGCTATTAACCTTCTTGGTTGAAAATTTTTCTTTGTTTGTGTGAAGTTCAATTATTCCATTTAAATATTTAATAACTTACAAGGAAGGTATTCCAAAGTTGCCTATCTTTAAAATAATTTACAAAATCGACAAAAAAAGATCTATTATTAATTTTTGTAAATATTGATGGAGGCTTTTAAGCACATTTCGGAAAAAAGAATTTAGGTTAAAATTGTTTATTCAACAGTAGTTATTTGAAGGTTTAGTTTTTTCTTTCTCTTTAGGGAAAAATTACAATTTTTATTTAATCCTAATAATCAAGGCCTCATTTTATTCCTCGAAAGATTTTCTAAATTTCTTTTTGGGTTGATTTTGATAAAAAAAATTAATTGAGAAATCAAATAGTTATTATTGTTAAGAACAATCATAGTTTGAAATTTAATTAACACCACCAATATAGAATTGTTGAGAATCCTTCAAAGAATAAAATGAGGCCTAGATCATTAGGAATAAATAAGAATTGTAACCTTTCCCTGAAGGGAAAGCAAAATCTAAAACTCTTAATAAACACTGTTAAATAAACAATTTTAACCGGAATTATTGTTTCTAAAGTATCCTTAGAAGCTTCCTTCAAGATTTCCAGAAATCTATAATAGATCAATTTTTTTTTATTTTATAAATCATTTTAAAGATTGTCTCAAGTGTCGATCCAACCTGCTGGAAAAGTTTCCTCGTGATGAAAAATGAATAATGTAATTCTCTAAAAAAAAATTAAATAAAGGGGTCAAACCACCCCAACATATATATAAAGTTGTGCTAAAAATCTTTAAACTCACAGAAAAAGGTTCGAAAAAAATATATTTTGCACTTGAGCCAAAAATCAAGTTAAATTGTTTCGTCCAAAAAAAATTTTTTTAGCTTAATGGTGGTGGCCACCCGCAAAACTTAATTTTGTTTCTATCATAATATATACTTTCCCTGCACGATAGAAAAATTGGAAAATTAGTTTTATAACGAAACAAATTAGGCGGGTTTAAACCACCCCTACATATTTTTAAATGTGCTAAAAATGGCTAAATTCATAGGAGACAAATTAATAAAATATATTCTGCACTTAAAGCAAAAATAAAGTTAGGATTCAAAAAAAAGTTTTAAATAATGAGAATAGCTACCCCTCGACAATTTTTTTTTGTGTCTATGATAATACATACTTTTCATACACAAATTCAATTAGGAAAATACTTTTAGAACGAAGAAAGCAAAATAGAGTGCATCAAATTCATGAATAAAAAAATTACGTGGAGGTAAACCACCCCTACATATTATAAAATACGCTCAAAATTGCTAAATGAATAGGTAAAAAAATGTTTGAAAAAACATTCTGCACTTGATAAAAAAATAAAGTTGACGCGTTTCGTCAAAAAAAAAAGAAAATAATAAGGGTAGGTGCCCCCATTTGTCTATAAACTATCTAAGTTTTTAAATTAGTTTTATGATATTTTTGTGTGAAAATAATTTAGGGGTAGTTAAACTTTTTAATTCTCTTTTTTTCTTACAAATTTATAAATACCTTCAACATACAAATATTTTTACATTAATTAAAATTATTTTGATTCAAAACCTCATGTGCACAATTTGGTAACAATCTATTTTTTTGTCCTTAATTTTCGTGAAGAATCGCAAACCAGGAAAGGATATTATTCATTTACACAAAAAAATATTAAAATAAACTTTTTTCCTCAGGTGAACAAATAGAGCACGCAAGTTTCTTAACACTCGAGTTGTCGAATCCGATTATTCAAAAAATATTCCCATGCAAAGAAAAACAAAATTTTTTTGCTTTTTGCTCTTATTTAATTAAAGTTATTATCGTTTGAAAATAGAATGGAATTATTTGCTTTATGAGGAAGCCAATTTCTTTATAATTCATTTTTGGATTCAAAAAAAAATGTTTATTCATTTTAAACTAACCTGGTCTCTTTTTTCAACCAAAAACTTGAATTCGTTCAAAGAAATGTACAGGGCAAATAAAAAATTATATTTTTTTAATTTGAAGAAATTTTTTATTTGAAGCAATCAAATATTTCATTAACTCAAAGAAATATTTGGTTTGAAGAAACAAAATATTTCTTTAATTTAAAGAAATTTTCCTTTTAAATTAACGAAATATTTCTTTAAATCGAAAAAAACATTCAAAAAAAACTTTCTTCAAATCAAACAATTGTTTCTTTGACCGTATATCAATACTAGAATTAGTAGTGCATTTACCTGATTTTAAAAATGTTTTCCTGATGAATTTAGCAATTTGCAGCACATTTAAAAATATGTAGTGGTGGTTTTTCCCCGCGAAATTTTTTTATTAATATTAGATGGACTTTATTTTAATTTCTTCGTCATAAAATTATCTTCCTAATTATTTTGTGTATGCAAAGTATATACTATCATAGACACAAAATAAAATGAGTTTAGGGGTAGATACCCCATTAATTAAAAAAATTTGTTTGTCGAAGCCCAACTTTATTTTAGTCTCAAGTTCAAAATATATTTTTTAAAATTGTTCTTTTATGAATTTACCCATTTTTAGCATATTTCAAAATATTTAGGGGTTGTTTACGCCCGCGTAATTTTTGTATTCATGTTAATTGGACTTTATTTTATTTCCTGCGTTATAAAACTCATTGCCCAATTTTTTTGTGCTTGGAAAGTATATATTATTACAGACTTTACACATATATGTAAGGGTGGTTTATCTCCTTAATTTTTTGTTGTTGAAAAAATTACGTTATTCATATTTCATCACGAAGAAAATTTTAAGTAGATTTGACGGAAAGCAATTTGGTTTTTATACACATAATTATACACTCGACACTCCAGAACCCTATTTTTGAGGGGCTGTTTAACCCCCTTAGTGTTTTTTTCGCAGATAAAAAACTACGTGTAGTTTAGTTTTTCGAGTACTAAAATATACACTGTTAAAAATGTTTGGAATTCTACACACAAGGAAATCACGGAATTTATGTAATTTAAGGAATTCGCAGAATGCACGGAATTCGCGGAATTCATGGAATTCAAGAAACTCATGAAATTTATTAAATTCACAGAAATTATGGAATTCAAGGAATTCACGGAATTTATGGAATTTATGAAAATGACGACATTCTTAGAATTCGTGGAACTAAAGAAATTCGCGAAATTTATGGCATTCATGCAATTTACGGAATTAATTAATTTTAAGGAATTCTCGGAATTCATGGAATAGAAGGAATTGACGGACTGTATGGAATTTACAGAATTCAATAAATTTATGCAATAAAGGAATTAACTGGATTTGCGGAATAAACGAAATTTATCGAAAAGATGGAATTCACGAAATTCATGGAATATGCTGAATACGTGGAATACGCGTGATTGATGTAATTCATGGGATTCAAGAAATTCACGTAATTAATGGAGTTTACGGAATTTATGAAATTCAAGGAATTCGTGGAAGTTCATGAATTCCATACATTCCGTGAATTCTGAGATTTCATTGAATTTCATGAATTTCTTGAATTTCATTAACTCATTGAAATTCATGAATTCCTTGAATTTCATTAACTCATTGAATTTCATGAATTTCATTAACTCATTGAATTTCATGAATTTCATGATTTCCTTGAATTTCATTAACTCATTGAATTTCATGAATTTCATGATTTCCTTGTATTTCGCGAATTAGTTAAATTCCTTTAATTTCTTGAATTTTGTAAATTCCTTGAATTCCGTAAATTCTATGCATTCCATGAATTCTGTGAAATAAATGAATTCCGTGATTTTCATGAACTGAGTGTATTCCATGTATTCCGTGAATTCCATGGTTTATGTGAATTCCATGAATTCCGTGATATAATTTGAATTTTGTGAATTTCATGAATTCATTGTGTTCAGTGAATTCTTTGGATTTTATAAATTTCTTGAATTCCGCGAATTCCCCTAACCCCATGAAATCCGTGAATTCCGGTCGTTACACAAATTCCGAGATGCCTTGAATTTCAAATTTCTACGAATTCCTAGAGTTGCATTAATACATTGTTTTTGTTTTTAATTTTTCGTTCCAACAGGTGTCGAAATATCTAGCCAGAATTTGGAAACTACAACATTATGTATTGTAGCGCTATCTTGCGTTTCAGAATAGGTATTTGTGATACAAGTGCGCAAAATAGGCGATTGCTGAACAGTGTGAAATTTGCAGCATGAGCCTCAGGCTCGAAGCATGAGCCGGAGGTTAGCGCACGAGCGAAGCAAGTGCGAAAACGAAGAGTGATGCAAACAGCTGGAGGCAAATGCTGCAATCACACGATTAGTAATCGCCTGTGCGCACGTGTATCACATGCTATTTTTTTGCAAAAACCAACCTAGAAAATTATATAACACTCTTTTATTTTATTCCATAATTAATTCACGGAATTCGGCATATTCCATAAATTCCATGAAATCCGTAAATTCCTTGCATTCCACGAATTTCAAAAATTCGATTAATTCCGTAAATCCTATGAATTCCGCCAATTCTTAAAATTCCACGAATTCCATTAATTTCGAGAATTCCGTGATTTAAGTGAATTCAGTAAATGTCGCGTATTCATTGAATTCTATACATTTCTTTAATTCGGTGAATTCCACGAATTCCATTAATATATTGAATTTCGTGAATTCTATAAATTATGTGAATTGTATGAATTCATTCCACTCAAATATTCTTTAAAAGTTCCACTTCTACTGTGCTTCCCGAGACACACACATTTCTTAACGGATATTTTTATTTTACCGGTGTGCAAAGTTACGCATCTATGAAGTGCGCATGCGCGTCTATTGCATCGATTCGCAAAGTAGACATGTTTTTAATTGCGCATGCGCCATTATTATTTCCGCACAGTATGGTGCATTGAAGTACTGTGAATGTCATTTAGAGGCTTATAATTTAAATATTATAACAAATTTTTCTAACTGAGAATTTTAATTTTCCATTGTTGTTGAAAATTGATCATTTTCAGCTGAAAATTTAAGTATTTGCTTCACAATTCAATTATTTTGAATATTGGAAAATTAATTAAATTTCACTTTCAATTGACCAGTAACATTGAAAAACATGACCGGAAAACACAGAAAATGACCTGGAATTTGAAGTCATCCACCGAATCGCCACCCTCACTTTGTTTCTTGTACTTGTTAGAAAAATTAATAAAAATTATTAAAATCACTTAAAGCAATAAGGAGCATATTGTTTATTAATTTTATTCATATATAATAATTTGTCAGTAATTAAGATTCAGCATATGTTACAAAGAGGCCCTTTTTCCAATAAACAATTTATAAAAAATAACTGTTGCATAAAATATTCTCGAAAATATCTTCACTGGAAGTAGGTATCTTTCGTATGGATGATTACTTACTTAGTAAAAAAGCGAATGCCACTTCTCTCATCATCTTGAATACTGAATCATCGAACTATTTTTCACCGACCAAAACTTTTTCTGGAAAAAGACTCACGAAAAAACAATTTTTTTAAAGAAACTAAATGTTTTTTAGAATGATACCAACTTTTGTTTCAAGCCTCCTATATTATAGTATCAGCGTACACACGTCGACGAAATTATCAAGGTTTCTGCCCAAATAGAAATAATGTAAACATCTCGCGAAGTATACTTTATGTTTCAACGAAAACAGAATTTAAGCGCCGTTATAAAGAAATTCTTCAAAAATAAAAAACAACTAGTTATTAGAAAAATACTTGAGTTTTTAGCTTAAAGTGATGAATCGTAAACAAATTATTTATTTAGAAAGTACTCTAAAGAAAAATCTTATTCGACAGAACAAATTATTGGTACAAAATATTGTATTATTACAAACTATTCTTTAAACATTAAAGAAACATAAATAAAACTCTTTTAAACTAAATAATCTACTTTTCATCACACTTCTTGAACTTGAATGAAAGCAAGCGATTTTTTATTCAACCTGTAGTATATAAATTATTAGCTGACAAAAATGAAAATTTTCTATATCATGTTGCTTCAATTCTATTTCAAGATACTTTAGATATTTATTAATAATATTCAATGAAAATATTTTTAATTCGTAACAAAAAAATGGATTATCTACGATTTTTTTCTTTGAATTATCGAAGAAATGTCGTTTTTTTCGTAGTGAAAAATGTTGATTTTGTGAATTGCAATTAGTTTTTAGTCATTGTTTTAATCTTTGTTCCTGATATAAAAATTCTTTGATACATCCAGATAAAATTTATCTTAAGGTTAAAGCAATAATTCATTTATTACAATTTTTGTATAAGCAGAATAATCAATTCTTAAGAGTTTAAAACTTAAATTACGTAACTAATTATTATAGGTTCTCTTTAATCCCCCCTCCCTAGTAATAAACCGCAATAAAATATTTCCACCCCCCTCCTTCTGAAAACAATAATTTTTAGTTTCCAAAAATGTTTCCCTGATTTTTCCTTAAATTGATCGTTAATATTCAAATACCAGGTTAGATTATAATTCAGTAAATTTATTCAAAAATAAATTCAGATGAAAGCAATTTTTTACTTATTTCGGTTGAAAATTAATTTTTTTCAACTTAAAACTTAAATATTTCATGTTTGATTGAAAATTGATCGTTTTTTAGTTTAAAATTCAACTAATATGCTTAGAAATTCAACTGTTTCGTTTAAAATTCGTTTTTTTTGGGTTGAAAATTCTTTTTTTTTTTAGTAGGAAATTGCAAATATTTGGTTGAAAATTGATATTTTGGTGCAAAATGCAAAAGTTTTATAGTGAATTCGTACTATTCGTTTGGAAATTTAACTGTGCTGGTTATAATTTGATATTTTTGGGTTAATTATGCAAACTATTTGGTTCAAAATCTTATTAAAATTTGTCTATATAAATAATTTCATAATTCAATTTTAAGTGTAAAAAAATTAAAGTTTTACTAAACAGATAAGTTTTGAACTAAATTTATGGAATATTCAATTAGAATAAGATAACTTTTCAGATAAAAAAATTACTTTCCATGAAAAATAAACTTTAAAAAACCAACTTAAAAAAAAATATTTACATTTTCAAACAAAGTGAAAAATTTTTAACTAAAATTGTAAATCTTTATCTGGAATTGTTGATTTTTAAACTAAAAAGATGAATTTTCAACTAAAATGATAAATCTTCATACAAAAAATTAATTTTTAAGAAGAGCATTTAAATTTTACTCAAGTAGTTTAATTTTTACATAAAAAAAGATAAAGTCACGAAGAATGTATAAAAAATTTCTATTGACTGAAAAAAATGTCTAGCTAAATTAACAAATCTATTGATTAAATATGCCTTTATTATTTTTTCTGGTTACAGTAACCAAAATTCTGGGTAAATTAAACAGAAATTCGGATTAAAATAATCACAATTATTAACCACAATTAACCACAATTCTGTTTTATTTAACCAGACTTTTTTTGAGTCTATTATTTAGAAATATTTCTTCTTAAATTTCACATTTTAATTAATTCTGACTTAGAACAGGAATTAAAAAAATTCCTTTCTTCTAAATCCGAACGGTATATTATTTAAAAAATTCTCTTTTTTCAAGTGACATTATATTTCTTCACAAAATCTGTACGTCCTAAAATAAAAACAATAATTATTTTCTAAAAAATTCCCTGTTTCAAATCAGGGTAAATAAGGAAAAGGCGAATAAAACGCGATCAATCCACTTTTTTAAAAAATTGAGAAAATGATTGTTTCTCTATATGTTTGAAATATCACCAATTCGATTACCAAACTAAAGTCAGCGAAAAAAATTTTAAAGTGTAAAAAATTGCAATAAATTTTTCTCATTCTAGAAAAAGAATGAAAATTCTTTCTCTCATAAAGTATAGGTACGTTTAAATATTTAAGCTGATCAACTTGATTCATAATTTCGAAGTCAATTGGCTGTCACAAAATTTCAACTACTCAACAGATTATGAAATTCTTTAATCCTCGAACTAAATGATAATTTAAATTTAAATTATAAGTTATATTATTTTTAATATAAATTTCAAGGGCTTGAAATCCTGCCAAATCAAATAGAATTTTCGAAGTATTTTGTCGAATTTTAAAGAATTAGAAACGAATTTTCCAGATGTAACATTTTTACCTCTATTAAAACAATAAGAAGGCCATATTCAGAAATTGTTATCTTGGCCTAGTCTGTTTCCATTTTTAAACTTTTACCTTCTCATTGTTTGAACAAAGTTGAGGAAATAAAAGAAATTTTTTACAATTTAAAAATTATAATTTTGGAATTATTGTTATCATAAAATAAGAATTAAAAATTAAACTAAATGAGAAATGAGCAAGACACTGAATCTCTAAATTGCTCAAGTTTTCGCAATTTTTTTTATAAGTATTTTAAAAACACGAAAAGTTCTCAAACAGTTCAACACATTGTTACTTATAATAATTGGAAAGACTTTTTCCAATTTATTTCAAATTTATAAGCTCCGAAGAAATTATTTAATCCCCTGAATAAACTCAAACTAAAAAAAAAAACTTTGAAATTTATAAAACTTGAGAATATATTATGTAGTTTAATGAAAATATCGAAACTTGCTTCTGCTTTAGGAAATCTCAATTTATTAATAGATTCAGTGGAAATTATATAAGCGATGAAAAATGTAAAATTTTTAATATAAAAGGCGTTTTTTATTCTAGAAATTATTTTTTGTCGATCTACAAAATAAAATACCTCTTTTGAAGATTAAAAAAATGATTTATTTGTCCTTCTTAAAAAAAGGGTTATACACACTAACTCGTCTATTTTCGATATTTTCATTGTTATCCATTTCCCGCTTTCATATTAGTCCAAGATTTATGTACATATTGCGTTGAATTTTAAAAATAAGGAATAAATTGTTTTCTAAACGTGATATTCTATGATTTGACATTTTACATTGCATTATAGTTTTATGCTACATGATCTATGTTTATTTATTAACAAGGCAATAAAAACAGCGTATCTAAGAGTTGAAGCGATAAAAAAGCTAACTTTTCTTTCGCAAGAAAAAATTCTTGAATAATAAGTCTTTTCATGGAAATTATTTATAAAAAAACTCTTTCATTTAGTGAGTCACTTTCTAATTCAATATCATAAATTGTACATATAAGACTATTTATAATAGCAACCCTAAAAAGTTCCTTGAATTATATTTGAGACATTTACAGGGATTAATAATTTTCTTTCAAAAAGAACGAATTTTGCACCAAATATGATAATTTTCAAACAGAAAATACAAAAATACAAAAAAAACACAAATGATTTTTAGGAAAGTACTTCAATTTTCAACCTAAAATGATAAATCGTGAAAAAATGATATTTTCTAGAAAGTTATCCCCCCTCTCCCTTCCCATTCCTTGCTTATTAACTGAACTTTGGTGGGACGGACGTTATAACTACAGTTTCCAACATATGAAGAATTGATACTTAACTTGAATATGATTTCGACTCGCAAAATAAACTTATTGCATAAAGGTGATAATTGGGCATATAATCTAAACAATGAATAATACAAACGATAAAATAGCCTCGGAAAGGACTGAAACTTTAATTGACAAACGGCATGCACACGGAAAACGTAAAGGTCAAGTTTCAGGCGACGAATTGGGACTGGGTGTATGGAATGCTAGGAGGGTGAATGATCTCAAGTTATAAGAAATACGCGAAACTATGGACTTAAGGAAACTAGACATTATATGTGTACCTGAAAAAAAGAAAAAGGGATGCGAAAGTAGAGACATAGAAAACGGATTGTTGAAAGGCGGATTTGAAATATGGTCAGGAGTAGATAGTGAAACACATCGTAGGTAAGG
>JAAAKG020178191.1:0-26392 GCA_010014905.2 Druon quercuslanigerum | reverse complement strand
GCATCCCCTCTCCTGCGCCTACTGGGCTGAGACGGGCCGAGCGTAGAGGCAGTTCTGCAATCCGGTGCCTCAATTAACCTATTTTTAGTCAAAGATTCCTCTTTCTGGCATAAGAATTAATCTCTTTTGGTAGAAATTTTATCGTGAAAATCGTTTTTTTAATTGAAAGCTTTTCTTTTTAGTTAACTTTTATTTTGAAAATCATTGTTTTTATGAAATATTTAACTATTCCCTTTTTAGATAAAAATTAACCTTTTTTGAGTTGAAAATTCCTCTTTCTGGCATACAAATTAATCTGTTTTGGTAGAATTTTCTTCCTGAATATCGTCTTTTTAGTCAATGAAATTTTATCTTTTTTCGTTATAAATTCAACTATTTTTTCGAAAAGTCATGAATCTTGTTGAAAATTGGTCTTTTTTGTTTTAAAATTAATTTATTTTGGTAGAATGTTCGTATTTTTTCTTTAAAATATCAACTTTTACATTTTTTGTTGAGAATTCATCTTTTTGGTTGATAATATAAGCATTTGGTTAAACATTCAACTATCTTTTTTTATCAAAAATTTAACGGTATTCTTGGACATTCATCCTTTCGAGTTGAAAATTTATCCTTGTAGTTGAGAAGAAATCATTATGGAAGAAAAATTAATCTTCTCTTGGTTGAAATAAATAAATGAATTTGATATTCTTTAACTATAATCACTCTGAATCGCAACTCTTTATCCAGGTATTATACAAACGCAGAACTAAATAAGTTCAAAAAACACGCAGATGAGTTCACATTCGAACAGCGGGAGAGTGAGGTGCAAGAAGCGATAAAGAATATCTGGGATCACAAGAAATATCTAATAATGGACTTAGATAGATTGACTAAATCTGATGGACACGACGAATGGCGCGAAAGAGAAGCTAGAGATTTAGCCGACCTCGTTCAAAGACGTTTCAAGTAATATTCAATCTTTCAATAATTTTATATTGAGTGTATAAAATACGGGCCTCGGGCTCATTTTAGAAATTCAAAATAGTGTCAATATAGTAGCATAAATTTTGAAAAATAACATGCAATTTTCTAAATATTACATCGGGGGTTAAATATTTTTGTTAGCTGATATACAATATATCTTCCATAAAACTGCGTGAAAAACTTTGGAATATTTTAAAATACCCTAAAAGTTTTTAATTCCTGAGATTCCCGGAAAATTATTTCTGTTTAAATCCTATAAATTCCGTAAATCTGGCAAAATCCCTTGAAAATCGTAGAATTCCTTGATATCCTGGATACCTTTTTAAAATCCTTTCAGATTTTCGGAAATAATACGAAATTATTTGATAACCTTTAAAATATTTAAATCTCGTTAAATTTCTTAGAATGTGTTAAAAAACCACAAACTCTTTCGAATTCGTCAAAATTGACTAAATCCTCTAAAACTCATCAAATCTAAAATTTCACGGAATCTTTCCAAATAAACCATATTCTTTTAAATCCTTTGCAATTAAAAAAATCCCTGAAATGCGGGCCTTTTACAAGATTCCCAGAAATTTTCAGACTAAAAAAAGTGCAAAGCATTTCAAAAGGCTATCAAAGATATCAAGAGTTTTAATAGATTTCACAGTATTTTTGGTAATTTCCTAAAATATCCCAAAAACTTTGAAATTCATTGAAATAGTTCGAATCCATTGAAATACACTGATTTTTCTAAAAATCTCTGAATTCTTTTGTGATCCTCAAGAATCCCTGTTAAAGTTACACATTTTTTTAATCCCTTAAATTCTATTTTTTCTGAAATCCCACAAAACTTGATAAACCCCTTTAAAATTCCTTGAACTCATAAAATCAATTAAAATCCACTGAAATCTTTAACTCCTTATAATATTGTGAAATCTGCTGATTTCTTTGAAAGTCTATGAATCCCTTATATATTTTAAAATTTCTCGAAATCATGTAAATCTTCTAAAAAATTAGGAAATCATTTGAAAATTTTAAATCTGTAAAAAATTGTATACAATCCTAAGAAATTCTTCGAACGCTCATGAAATTCCTGGGAATATTTAAAAATAAACGATATTCTTTAATGTCCTTTGACATTTTTAAAATCCGTTCTATTGTGAAATTCCTGATAATTCCAAAAAAAATCGAGTAAATTTCTGCAGAACATCCTGAAATATGTAATATCTTTCAAAAGTTCGTGAAAAGTTATTAAATTGGCTGAAATTCCTGGGAATATTTAAAAATAAACAATATTCTTTAATGTCCTTTGACATTTTTCAAATCCATTCTATTGTGAAATTTTTGATAATTCCACAAAAATCGAGTAAAATCCTGTAGAACATCCTGAAATATGTAATATCTTTCAAAAGTCCGTGAAAAGTTATTAAATTTGCTGAAATCTCAAAAAACTAATAAACCCTTTTTAAATTTCCTTGAAATCATTGATACTTTTAGAAATTCCTCTAAATCTTTGAGCTCCGTTGAGAACCATTAAAATCTCTTAAACACCCTTGAATTCTGTTGAGATCTTCTAAAATCTCTGCAAATCTTTCTAATTTTTTTTAAATCCCATGAAATCTTCAAAAATCTCTTTATCTTGTAGAATCTTTTAATTTTGTTGAAATACTATGAGTCCCTCAAACATTTCAAAATTCCTTGGAATCTTTTAAATTTCTTAACATTTTCTATTATCCTACGAAATTCGTTTGAAATCCCTAGGAATTCCACAGCAATGAAGTAAAATCCCGTAAAACATATTGAAATTTGTAACAACTTTAAAAAATCCGTAAAAAATTATTAAATTTTATGAAATTCCAAAAAACAGATAAACCCCTTTTAAAATCTCTTGAAATCATTTATATTTTCTGAAATTCCTTTTAATATTTTAAATCGTTAAAATCCACTAAAATCTATTAAAAATCGTTGCATTCTGTTGAGATCTTCTGAAATCCCTGGAAAACGCTTTTTTTTAATATCTTTATTTCTAAAGAAATTCCCTATAATCTTACGAAATCATTTGAAATTTTCTATCATCGTTTGAAGTTTTTGGAAGTCTCATGAAATTGTTCGGAATCTTTAAAAATACACTATACTCTTTAAAATCCTTTGAAAATTTCAAAATGCCTTAAATCTTATGAAACCCTTCACAATATTTTGAATCCTTTGGAGATCCCATGCGATCTATAGAAATCTCTTGAAATCTCCAGAAGTCTTTGAAAATTGCATTCCATATAATTTACTCCCTAAATTTGTCTAGAAATTTTTGGAAATTCCCTTAAATACCTTGAAGTCTTTTAAATAATTTTATATTTTTGATACTCCTTTAAAATCCAATGGTTTTTTAAAATCTGGAAATTGCTTGAAACCTTGTAAAATACCATAATATCTATAAAATTCTTTCGAAATGTGTTTAATCTTTTACTTCCTTTAGGATACTATAAATTAGTTGAATTAGCGAAAAATTTGAGAAGATAGTAGCATAAGTGTCATTTTTGTTCTCAAAATAGCAGCAAAATAGTTGCATTGTTACAAAAAAGTGTCAACTGTTGCATGAGCCCAAGGCCTGAAAATAATTCTTCCTGGATTTTAATCACGATTTTTCTTTGATAGTTCCCTTCAAAATCCTAAAGATTGTAACAAAGCTAAGAAGCTGGTATGCAACTTAAACAAGGGCTGCGGATTCGGCTGTCAGGTAATCCTCGACTTTAAGACCTTCTGAAAAATATCCGCATAAATTTCACGAAAATTGTAATTTATTTCACAGATACACCACGTGGTTTACTGTTTCCTAGTCGCTTACGGCACAGAAAGAACGATGATCCTAAAATCCAAGGGCTGGCGATACCACAAGGAAGGTTGGGAATCGGTGTTCAAACCCATGAGCGAGACATGTTTATCAACAAATGGTGATTCGCATGCTAATTGGCCTGGCGACTCCAGCACCCAAGTACTTTCCCTGCCGATTGTGGACAACGTTTATCCTAAACCACAGTATCAGCCGCCGGCTGTTCCTGCCGATTTAGCACCACGATTACAAAAACTCCACGGACATCCACTTGTTTGGTGGGTGGGTCAGGTTCTGAAGTTCCTAATGAGACCGCAGGATAACATCAGAAAAGTACTGGATGACGCTAAAGAAAGGCTCGGTTTCAAAAAGCCCATCGTCGGAATTCACGTTCGCCGAACAGATAAAGTGGGAACTGAAGCTGCATTCCATGACATCGACGAGTACATGATCAAAGTTCAACAATATTTCGACGAGCTGGAGGAAAAACCTGAAGTGAGGAGAGTTTTCATAGCTAGCGATGATCCAAAAGTCATCACGACAGCAAGAAGTCGCTATCCGACTTATGAAATCGTCGGAGATCCGAAGATTGCCGAAACCGCCTCAGTTTCTAGACGTTATTCCGACGTTTCCTTGAACGGAATCATTATCGACATTCACCTCCTTGCTTCGAGCGACTTTCTGGTGTGCACATTCAGCTCACAAGTTTGTCGTGTTGCGTATGAATTGATGCAGACTTATTATGTTGACGCATATAATCGATTTGCGTCGCTTGATGATATTTATTATTATGGGGGTCAGAATCCACATCCACAAGTTGCAATCTTGGATCACAAGCCGAGGAAACGTGGAGAATTGGAATTGAAAGTCGGGGATCTAATCGAAGTTTATGGAAATCATTGGGATGGTTTCTCGAAAGGTCGCAATGCGAGAACTAGCATGACAGGACTGTTCCCGAGTTACAAGGTGAAAAATCCAATCAAGGATGTGGACTTTCCTAAGTATTCAAATGTGCCCTTACATGAGAACAAAAATGAGTGATACGTTTAGTTACTGAATGCTTATTTAATTCGCTACTACGAGCGCTACATTCTCCTTTTATTTGGAAGAACGCATCGTGGAGTTTAGGATTTTCAAATGGTCCAGATTTTTTAAGGAGAGACTGTTTTCTATTTTGCCAATCTTGAAAGATCATTTTTACACTGAGTGATTGAAGTGTTGCAATATTATCTATTTTATCTCAGCTCTGGTACTCTTAGGGGCCGTCCATAAACTGCTTCACCAATTAGAGAACCGGAGGGGTCGGGTTAAAAACGACGGTTTTTATCTACAAATGTAGATAACATTTAGTAAATTTTCTGATGATAAATTTGAATAGGGTTTGCGAATTTTGTAAAAAATATTCCTGCAACGTTACAGTTTAGTAATGACTTAATAATTGTGAAAATCACTTTCATATTTGAGATTTCACTATATTTCCTTCATTCTCTCTCTTTGATTGAAAATACTTTTTTTTTTTTTTGATTGAGAATTAAGTTTGCAACTAAAAATGTAACTGCTCCATTTTTGGTTGAAAACTGATATTTTTAATCAAAAATTGATATATTCTAGTCAAAAATTCAACTATTTGGTACAAGATTCAACAATTTTGTTGAAAATTCGTCTTTTTCTTTCTTATAGAGGATGCTTTGTAATGCTAACAATTTCGAACAAAAATTATTAGTTTAATTGAACCTTCCAATAATATCTCAAAACTGACCGAAGGATTTCCAAAAATATGTATTAAATTTGTAGATAGTACATTTTAAGATTATAAAAGAGGATTTTTTTTAGCCAAACTTATGTCATTAACATAATTCAAAGTTGGGAATTCATCGTTTTAGGTGAAAAATCAAATGCAGTAAGCTTCCTCCTATTTCAAAGGTCACCTATTTCAAGTCCCCTATACAAGCTTATTTCAAAATTGTGGAGTTCCGTCACCTCCCACCACGGTCCCCGTACGGGTTGTATGGTCACGCCCGCGTCAGTGGCTGACCAATTAAAAAACAGGCCCGAAGAGCGGGAAGCCCTCGCTGTTTTGAATTGGGTATTTCAGCGTGACGTCATGGGAATGCAGACAACTTTTTCGAGAAAATATTCTAAACGTAAAAGTAAGTCATAAATGTACGAATAGTAATATTTCTCAAGTGTTAATGTACCCGATCTGATACACTAACCTGAAATTTTGGATAATTTTCTTTTCTTTCATGACACTGAAAGGTCGTCAGTCGACAACAGAATGAAACATGACTCAAAAAATACACTCTACACTTGCTAAACATTAATATTCAAACTTACTTTTCGTTGAGTACATTTTTCCAAAAAGATGTCTGCACTCCTATGTCAAGCACTATGCTAATCTTCCAGACATTTCCACCTATCCTAGCATGACCGCGACGTCATGCTGCAGAACCCACTATTCCGCGAAATATTTGTGTCTTTTTTTTCTATTATATTGATTGAATGCATAATGTAATTTTGTATTTATTCGAAACAGACCCGCGCGTCTTTATACATGCGCAATTGAAAAATTGGTTTACAGGAGGCGCATCTATACAAGGCCGGGGCAGCCAATGAACGTAGCTTGAAAAAAAAACCGCCAACTAGCAGTAGAAGGGGAGGGGGGGGGGGGGGGGGGGGGGGGGGGGGGGGGGGGGGGGGGGGAGTCTAGAGCCTTAAAATGTTGAAACGTGTGCGTTTCACGGTCTAGAAAATAGGAGAAACTTCACTGTATTTGGTTTAAACTAAACACTACATTTAAATAAATGCATTTTTTGGTTGAGGATTCATTATTTTTTTTGAAAATTCATATTTTCGGATTCTGAATTTGAGCTTTTTATAGAAAATGTATCTTTTTGACTTAAAAATTCAACAATTTGGTAAAAAATTGAGCTGTTTGGTTAAAATTTCATATTTTGTTGGAAAGTTCGACAATTTCCTTAAAAAATTAACTATTTGGTTAAGAATCGAACTATTTTGTAGAAAATTCGTTTGTTATGCTGAAAAGCTCAACTATTTGACTAAAAATTAATTCTTTTATATTGAAAGTTAAACTATTATCAGGAAATTATTTTTAGTTGTAAATCTATGAATTTGTATTTATTTTATTTATTTATTTCAATTTATGTATTTTTATAAAAATGCGTCTTTTTTATAGAAAATTCTTCTGGTTGGATCTATTTGGTTAAGATTCAAACATTTTGTTTAAAATTCGTGTCAAAATGTTGGTAGAAAATTCCTATTTTATAGCAGAAGAGTCAGCTTTCTTGACTGAAACTTTATTTCTTTTTTTGAAAATGCATTTTTTCGTGTTGAAAACGTAACTCTTATTTAAAAAATCGTCTTCTTGACTTGAAAATTTAACTATTTGGTTAAAAATGCAAGTATTTTGATGCAATTTTTTTTTCTTTGAGAGTTTAACTATTTAGTTAAAGATGAAATTTATTAGAAAATTCTTTATTTTTGGTTAAAAATTGACTTTTTTGTTGAAAATTAATCTTTTTATGTTGAAAATTCAACTGTTTTGCACATATTTGGTTTTTTGCTTCAAAATTAAACAGTTTTGTTGATAATTTATGTGGTTTTTAAAAAATTCGTCTTTTTTCGGACGTATTAATCTGCTTGTTGGAAAATTGAACTGTTGACATGAAAATTCATCTATTTGATTAAGAATTCAACCATTTTATTTAAAATTTGTTTCGTTCATTTAATTCAACTGGATCAAATTTCGTCTTTTGGTAGAAAATTTATATTTTCTAGTAGACTAAACTTTCTTGCCTGAAAATTAATTTTTTTTTAATTGAAGTTTGCGTTTTGACAACTTACCTGCCTTCTAAAAACGTCGTCTTTTGGCTCGAAAATTTAAATATTGGGTTAAAAATTCAACTATTTCGTTGCACTTCTTCTGCTTGAAAGTTGAAGAGTCTGGTTGGAAATTAGTCTCTTTTAATAGAACTTTTGGTAACTTGGGGTTACTATTGGTAACGAAGTTTATGGACGTCTCGCTATGAAAGCTTATGGAAAATTGTAAAGTACATATGTGTTTTACTTTAAAGTGTATTATTATGTGAGCTCTTTTCCTGAAGGTGCAATTTTTCTATGAGCTCGTGTGACTTGGATGCGTGCAAAAAGTTAAGTACGAATGCTTAGGTATTTATGACTTCCCTACATTCTTCAGGGAAATTCAATATTTCGATAGTTAATTTATCAGAGTTTTAATTGGTCAATGACGTGTTGAAACATTCTTGTTTCCTAATTTTTTCAAGATCTCATTGACTCTTGAAAGTGTATACCAGTGAATAATTTAAAGCTAAACGGACTGAAGGGTTTTGAAAGGTACTGAATTTACAAAAGCCAAGACATTAATTTTTTCAAAGTATTTGTGTACGCACCGAAAGAGAATGTTGAAATGCATATTTCTGTCTTTCATCGATAGGTTTATTAAGAATGCACTGGAAATTCCATTCAAGTAACTCCAGAAAACTTAAATGGAATTGCCAGTAACATAAGAAGCAATTTAAGAGTTTCATCGTAGAATTCCTGTCTTTGCCAATCATGAATGTACAATGAATTTCAAGTTTGCCCTCGCATACAATCATGTTAAATGCTTTTTTTTATCTACCTTACCAAATTTTTACCATGAAATATTAAGGATTCTTCAATCCTTGTATGTAGGAAATTGTCACTCTTATTTCAGAGCTTAGCGTGCAAAGGCAAATCAGCAGTGTAATATAATTGAGAGTGATGTACACGTTTGAAACATGACATCAGGCTGGGCTTGAGGCCTGTCTTTAATATTTAGGGTTGTTCCCTATATACATATTGTAATATATTTTATACTGCGAAGCAACTATAAATGAGAATTGTTATACGACTGAATTTGGTTTTAATAATAAATATTTAATTATAAAACTATCCGGCGTTTGATTTACACAACTCTCACACATTTGAAGTTTTTTTTGGGAAGGGGTTACTTATTAAATAATATTTTGCTATAACGCTGTTAACTAATTTTATCCGCGATAAAACTTATTTTAAGATGATTCGAAATTCTATCCGTGTCTCAATTTTTATTGATTTAAATTTAATGTTTTTGAAACTATCCAAATTTTATTTTTTAAATTATTATGCAATAAAATGCGAAAACTAAAGATGTATATTATTTCTTAGTTAAAATTGTTCAATTCCATTGTTACAATTCGATGATTTGGATAGTAAAAAGATATTCTTCTGAAGAGAAATTTACATATTTAAATAAAAAAGAACTAAGAGTCGATATAAATATTATTAATAATAATAATGTATAAATAATGGCAGAATCTTTTAAATAAAATTAATATAGGTAAAATATTCAGTTCAATATGAAACGGTTTAAATTTCTAATTTTTCCAGTTAAAAAATATTGCATTTTCATCAAAAAAATATTTTATACCAAAAGAGATAATTGTTTAACAAACTATTCAAATTTTCAAGTAAAAATGCGAAATTTTTTAGAAAATCTTCGACATTAAAACGCAAAAAGATGAACTTTCAACAAAAAAGTTAATTTAAAAAAAAAATATGAAATTTTAAAAACCCATGGTCGAACGTTTAAGAACTAGAAAAATTAACTTTTAATTAAATAGTTGAACTTCTAAGTAAAAGAGACGAATTTTCAACAAAATAGTTGAATTTTCTAATAATCTCAATTGAAAGATGAAAGGAATGAATATGATTTTCTACCCAAAAAAATGAATTTTCAATCTAGAAAGAATGAATTCTCATTTAAAAATATAATAGTTGACACTTCAACGTAGAAATATATTTTTTTCAATCAAAAGTAGTTTATTTCAATCGAAAAATACGAATTTTCAACCAAAATAATAAACTTTTCAACCTAGGAGATGGACCAAACAAAAAATTATGTTTCAATTAATTAGTTCCCCCAAGTATATGAATTTTCAACAAAAAAGATCAAATCTCAAAAAAATATAATATTTGATATTTCAATCAACAAATATTTTTGTTTTAAACAAAAAATAGTTGAATTTCCAGTTTAAAAAATTAGTTTTCTTCCTAAAAAAATTTAAAAAATAAAAAATCATAGACCTTGACACCCGAAAATATCAATTAAAAAAAAAAAGTTAATTTTCAACCAAATAGTTGAACTTCCCAGCAGAAAAGACGAATTTTGAAAAAAATAGTTATTATTTTTAAGCAAATAGTTGAATTTTTAACCTGCAAAGATAAATTGTTAACCAAGATAAATGACCTTTATACAGAAAAAGAGGAAATTTCAGGCCTAAAGGATGAATTAACAACTAAAAATATAATATAGGTGACATTTTAACCATAAAATATTTTGATTGTAAATAAAAACAGTTTAATTTAACCAAACAAAATTAATTTTGAACCAAAGAGGATGAATTCTCAACAAAAAAGTTGAGCTATGAAGCTAAAAAAAGTTCAATGTTGTAGAAACCGTAGTCTCTGAAATCCTAAAGATAAATTTTTAACATAAAACTTCATTTTCAACCAAAAATGAAGAATTTTCAACTAAATACTTGAATTACTGTTAAACTTTAAAAGAAAAATTTGTAACCAATCAGTTGAAGTTTTGAGCAAAAGGAATTAATTTTCAACCAAGTAGTTAAATTTTCAACCAAAATAGACGAAGTTTCAAATAAATAGTTTAATTTTTAACTAAATAGGCTAATTTTCGAGATGAAAGGCGAATTTTCAATGAAAAAATATAATATTTATAGAAAAAATAAACAGGATAAAGGGGAATTTTTTAAAATAAGGCCAAACAGTGGAATATCTTTTAAAAAGGGAGAAAGGGGGAAATAGGGGAAAGTGTGTAAAGTTTGAAATAGGAACTTGCATAATAATTAATTGCTTTTTCTTATGTTTTCAATCATGATGCTCCAAATCCTTTCATTTTACAAACAGCTTAAAAAGGATTACTTTTCTACTCCTTTTTTTATATATTGGACTACTTATTTACCTTTTGATTGATAAAAGGATTTAGCATCATAAAAAAGCAATTTAAAGCGTATTTTTAAATGTATTTATTTAAAAACTATGTTTTTAATAAAAATTTAATTATATCTTTTATCTTCAAAAATATACGATAGTTTAAATTTCGTGCACAAAAAGAAACAACCAATCAAATCAAACACAGCTGGAATTTAAAAATGGCGACTTAGTTATGACAGGTTTCAAGTGAAGGAAGTCGAACGGTTTGAAATAATGTAGGTTTTTTTTTACAATATTTTAGGTTTTACTGACAATAAAATGAATCAAATCTTGCGTTCATGTAAACTAGAAATTTATGTGCTTTCACGATGCTATGGAAATCATGGGTAAGTCCTGTCATCTCAAAATTAGCGAATCATAAAATCAATTACGAGTTAACCTGTCATGTAATTTCACACGAAAGAGACGGAGAAGCTTGTCTTTAAATAGAATAGATTGATTTAATGTGATTACTTTTTTGAGAAAATAATGTTTTGTCTTTAACAAAATACACAACGAAATTTACAATACTATCTTTTTTTTATGTTAAACATTTTCGGTACATAACCTATTGAGCTATGATTCGGTGTTTGGGTGTTAACAAAACATTATCTTGACAGATTTTTGTCATTAAAAATAATTTTATTTCAGTAAACAATGCACGCATTATGAGACCTTACGAATCCCAGAAAATTCTTCACAAAAAGAAATAAGACAGGCATTCATCAAACTTTCGAAAGAAGTAAGTTTAAAAATTTAAAAGATCTGCTTATTTATATAAAGATGTTCTAGAAGTGTGTAGAGTTCAAAATGACATTGATAAAGTTGCCAATTAAAGACCCATTGATTATTGCAACAAATTTCGAAAGGGAAACCCGAACATTAATAAAAAAAATAGTTGAGTTCATATAGTTGTTATGTCGGAACTTCCATTCAATTTTAATTTACAAAAGCTCATTTGTTAGTTCTTTTTTCAGGTAAGAAATTTGCTAAATAACATGTAATGATCATGTGGCAAATAGGATGCTAAAGCACATTTAAAGGAATTGAAAAAGCTTCTATAAATTGTCATTTAATGAAAATTACGAGGTTTTTTTCCTAAAGGGAGTTGCTACATGTCAGGCAATTCCAGAAAGTCAGGGATTTTGAAACTGTTCAAAAAATCTTCCATAAACTGAAGTTTAAGTTAATTTTATCATTATCTTGAAAATTTGAAAGTTTTGCTCAAATGTTATCTATGTGGGTTGAAAATTCATATATTCTGGGAGAAACTGCATCTTTTTTGGCAAAAAATCACAACTGTTTGGTTAAAAATTATTCTGGTTTGATTGAGAATTTAACTTTTTTGTAGAAAATTGATATTTTTTCGTTAAATTCAACTACTTATTTGATGGGAAAAAACTTGATTAAAAATTAATTTTTTTGGTTGATGGTTCCTTCTTTTTTGTTTGCCCAAAATTAAATTATTTCGTTCAAAATAATCTATATTTGTTAAATTTAAATTTAACTAATAAATGTTTGGTTGAAATTTCGTCTTTTGTGACAATTAATCTGTTTCTTGTAAATTCGTATTTTTGGTAGAAAAAATCTTCATAAGTGAGTCACGTGACCAGATTTCTACCTGACCGACAGGTACCTGCTTTTTATTTCCTAACTTATTTTTACACGAAGCGCCACATACATAGTGTTTTTCTTTTTTCATAATTATTAACTTTTAGGATCAGATCCACCTTTCTTATGCTTTTTATTTATTATCCCACATTTTCAACTCCTATGTGGCGCTTCGTGTGAAAATAAATTAAGAAATAAAGTGTAGGTAACGTAGGAATCACGTCACGTGACCCATTTAACTATTCACAATTTTGTGGAAAATTGACATTTTTTATACCAATTTAATCTTTTTGGTTGAAAATTCATGTTTGGCTTGAAATAAATTTTTTTTACTGAAAATTCAACTACTTTATTTTTGGTTAAAAATGTTATTTTTCGATGAAGTGTAATCTTTTTTAGTTGAAAATTCATGTATTTTGTTCAAAATTTGTCTTTTTTTGTAGACATTTATTTTTCGGGTTAAAAGTTCAACTGTTTTGTTAGAAATTATTTTCTTTGGTTAAAAATTTAAATATTTAGTGGAAAACTCGTTTTTCTGTATTTAAAATCTATTTTTCTGATTAAAAATTCAGCTGTTCTGTTTTTGGTTGAAAACGTATATTTTTTATTAGAAAATTCATGTATTTTGTTAAAAATGTGTATTTCTCTTTACAAAATAAATCTCATTAGTTAAAACTTCATTTTGTGGTTAAAATTAATTTCTTTGGTTAAAAATTAACCCATGGGTTGAAAATTCAAATATTTAGTAAATAAAATTTATGAATAAAATAAAATTTTAACTACTTTGTTAGAAATTTATTTTATGTGGTTGACAATTAATTTTCTTACTGTAAATTTTTAAGTAATCTATTTTCAGTTTTGAAATTAGCTTCTTTATTGGAAATTCATTTATTTTGTTGATTTTTTTGGTTTTTTAGAAAATTCAATTAATTCTGTAGAAAATTCATATTTTCGGATTGCAAGTGAAACTTTTTTGTTAAAAGTTCATATTTTCGGGTCGAAAATTAAACTGTTTTGCAGGGAATTCATCTTTTTAGCTTAAAAATTAAATATTTACGATACAATTTTTTTCTTTATCTACTGAAGAATTTTTTCGTTGTTGAAAACTTCTCTTTTTTATTTCAAAACTAGTTTGCTTTGAGTCAGGGGTCGAGTAATTTGTCGAAAATTCGTATTTGTTGATTTAAATCAACTGTTTTTGATTGGAAATTAAAATATTTGTTAGTAGAAATATCAATTATTACACTTTTTGTTGAGTATCCATTTTTCTGTTGATCAAAGACTTTTTTTGATAGTTGAACTATTTTGTTGAAGAAAAAATACAAATATGCAAACAACTACGTTAAAAAAATTATGACCAAAACTGTTTTTTTATTATGTACGCTTAAATTTCTCTTCTAAAATTTGTTGCAATAATCAATGGGCCTTTTTTTGACAATTTTCTTGGTCATATTAAAGATTCATTGGTTTTTAATTGAATGGCACGCCTAGAACACCCTTAATTTATATTGAAGCAGCTGATAAAGATATAATAAAAAGTATGAAAATTCTAATGCATTATGTGTACCTTAGTTGCATCCAGACATAAAGGGAAAAGAAAGTCACTCTGAATATGTGAAGATTAACGAGGCTTACAATGTTTTGAGTAAAGAAAACCTAAGGCGCGTTTATGATGCGAATATAAAATATGGAAATAATTTAGATCCATTTTCTTCATATTCTTCACACCCAACTTATGAAACCGTCAGGCGACGATCTAATGATTACGATTTTTATACAAGATCGTCAAAATAGTACGTGTATTTATACATTTACCAATAATAGATATTTAGTGAGGTCGTATTTAAAAAAATGTTCATTCTTCATTTCTGAGAAAAAAATATTGGAAGAACTATTGAAAACAGTATTTTAACAACTTTGTAATTTTTATAAGTCACATCTTTATTATGGTAGCCGTTTTAATCGGTTCGCCAACATTTTTTTATGGACATTGAGAAAATCTAACTCTGAAAACTGAACATTTTTCCATTTAAATTAATCAATACAGAACTGCAAAGTAAAGCGCTCAAAGAGGAACTCTTTTGAGTTAAATTTTTTTTTCAAACAAGCCAAAAAATTCTAATTAGCAAATTTTGAATTCAAACCCTAAATCATTTTTACGAATAAAATATACTTAAAACTAGTATTCCCTTTCAACTCACTTGAATAAAAATGTTAATATATTTTTTTTAATTCTCCTTTAAACTCAATAAAAATGTTTAAAACAAAAGATTATCCTTCCAATTCATAAAATATTAAAAATCTAAATTTCTGGTAATTCAAATAAATTAAAAACTTTAATTTCAATAAAAATGCTAAAAAGAAAAACTAACCTTAAATTCGCTGCTAAGAATTGTATAAAAATATTTAAAATAAAAATCTATCTTTCTTCCAATTCATAAAATATTGAAAACCAAAACTTCCTCATTTCTAACTCGATAAAAGTCTCTAAAATATCCAAGGTTCCTTTGCGAATTCAGCAAAAATTAAACAATATAATTTCCTTCTTTCAAACTAATTTTTTTTTTTAATTCTCTTCATTTTATAAAAAAATTAAATACCAAAATTTCTTTGTTTTCTTTTACGTTTTTTTCAATTAATAATAACAATCAAATAATGCAAATAATAATGTAATATTTGAATAGGATTTGAAATTGTCTAAAAGCGTTTAATAATCAAACTTTGAATTTTTAATCATTTAATGGTTGAAAATAGTTTATAAAGTTTTAATCATATGTTTCCAATTGTATAACTATTAATGCTTTCGAACTGAAACGGTTCAATTCACTATCATCATGTAAAGACAATAATTGTTTAATTTTTAACAATCGAACTGTAGTTTTGTTTTTAAAATCATTAATTAATTTGTATTCACAGCGGATCAACTTCAAACATTTTTTATTTCAAAGGTTTTAATTCAAACGCTTCTAATTTTTAATTGTTTAGAACAGCGAAAGTACTTTTTAAAATTCTTTAAATTGAAAATGTATACTTAAAATAAAAAATTTGAAATCGAAATTATTTTGAAATTGCATTATATCGTGCGCTATAAAATTTGTGATATTTTAAGTGATTGAATCGGTTTATCCAAATTTTTTTTTAAATTCCCGATTGAAAAATAAATTTACTGCTATTTTCCGGTTTTCCTAGATTAAAAAAACTCTAGAGATTTCCCGTCTCAGTGCCACCCTGCACCCGGAAAATAGCGTGCCAACCAATCCTGTTTGGTTTGTTTGAAAAGCTGATTGGCTGCCGAGCGCTATTCCCAGCGAGTCAGCCAATCAGAAATGCCTTATTTTCCCGCGAAAAATTCACAATTAATATTTTAAGCATAAAAATATCTTTAAACTTATTAGAAAAAAACATTCCTGAACTAATTACATTCAGCTATAAGAGCTCTTTTAATTTCACAAGGAAACCATATATTTAAAAATATGCAACTATCTTATCGTATATTTCTCTAAAATTTATTTAAAATTTATTAACAGCACAGCTGATCAATGGGACGAATATGTTCAATCTCAAGCTGGTGATAATTATTATGGGATAAAAGGAATTAGGCGCATGAGAAACGTTTTCATTACCCTAATTGTTTGCAGCTTTGTAACAATGGTTATTTTTGCTCAAATAATAGTAATGAATAAAAGGCTATTGCTCAATAGAGAAATTGTAATGGCAAGAACTGTCCAATATCAACGTGAATATAAACAAGCGCAGCGCGCTGCTGAAGAAAAATCTAGAGAAGAACAACTTCAAGACTTCGAAACTAAGATAGAATTACATAAAAAGTCCATGCCACTAGATGGAATAAATTAAGGTTATTGCACATATTAATTCATTATTATATTTTAATATTTCAGTACAATCTTTTTTAAACGAAAATTCTCTTATCCAGATACACTTTCTAAATCTTGTGTTTTTGTTCTATTAGAATCTTCGATGATTTCTTCAACTTGTACATGATCTGAACAAAGAATGGCAACTACAGAAAGCAAAAGTCATAGTTGCGAATTTAGTTGAGTACAAAATATTAGTTTTTCAATTAAATGTATCTTAATTCTGTTATTTATAAATTACCGAAGCACAATTTTCAGTCCATTTTCATCATTTTAATCTCGGAAATTAACTTTAGATAAGAAACATCAAAGCAAAGAAAGAAATACAAGTTCATACTTAATACATAGTTTATTTAAAAAAAAAAAAATAGTGAGCACACTGCGCATGTGTTTTCATTAAATTAATGAGTTTTGTGTTTTTACGTGTATATAAAAATAAATTATATATTTCTAGTTTTCTTTTAAATGTCATGCATAATTTATTGTTTTTTCTAACATTATGAATATCATAAAATGAAAAATGTAATTTAGGCTGTGAGATACGGAATACAATTGTGTAAATACTGTTTTGAAGGAATCGTTATAAGAAACGTGTAGATAATTGTGAATACATTTATGTTAAACTAGCGACTTATATCGGTCAATGAATATTTGGAAATAAATAGTTATCTTCTAAACGAGTATAATTGAATGAAACTTTCCCACTCATACATCTTATATAAATTTAAAATGTGCATTTGATCAATATTAGTACAAAAATACATCTATTCTTATCTTCACTAAGTGTCATATTAAATTAATAATAAATTCCATCATCTTTCTTTTGAAGTTTGAAAATAAAAAAGCTATTTTTGTCTAATCACATTCTTAATATTGAGCAAATCAAATATCGCTTTTTATTTAAAAATAAAAATTATACTTATTTCGAGTAAAAATATTATTATGAATTGTTTGACACTGATTCCACGGTGGCCACCAGTCAGGGAATACTTGGAAATTATAGAATTTAAAGGAAAAAAAACTTGTAGAAATTTCTAAAAGAAGAACTTACAAAAATAAATATCAATTCGAAATCGATACAACGCGATAAATAGTATATTGGAATCCTGAAAATATAATTATTTTGGAATCAGAATATATACAGCTTGGTTACCCGTGGTTCGAAAAGTTTTTTTGACAATTTCTTGTTCGCAGAGGTTTCGATTTTTTACATTCTCAGAAGACAAAAAAGTCTTCCTAATTTTCAGCCGATTTTAATAAACTATTTCCTCAGCAATGATTTCTATTTTATTAATCCCAGTTTTCTGAAAGAAAATTTAACACCTGTGTCAAATACGAGACTAATTTTTTCGGATACTTAAAAACTTTCCTGTGGTAAAAATGCACTAAAAGAAAAAAAAATCACAAGACCCAGGAATCGAAATAAGAAATGTAGCAAATTAAAAAATTTTCATTTCTGTGTTTAATGAAATTATCTTTACAACTTGTCGTTCAAACTTTTTTTAAACACGTTAAGGTTTTTTTTAGTATAAGAATACATTAGAAAAAATCTGTAAGGCCCAGGAATCAAAATTGAAAAAACAGCCACTTTTTTTTAAATTCTGATTTAGGAATTGAACGAAATTCTTTTCATAACTTTTGATTTAAAAACTTCTTTTAAAATGCAAAAATTTGTTGTATGCTAATTTCGATTCCTGGGTCTTGCCATTTTTTTCTATCCTGGAGAGATTCCCTGACATTTCCAGGTTTTTTCCAAGTATCTAAAGATTTGTCCAGGTAAAACTTTTCATAGTATGAAACCATTAAAGTATTTCGCATTTTCTTAAGCAATAGACTAGGAATATTTTTTTATTAAATGCAAATATTTAAAAACAGAATTCATTGATTTTTGAATTCGTACATAAATTCCATTAATTCGAATAATAATAAAAACAAATTTGTATTTTATTTTTATGTACTTAAAATTGCATTTTTAACAAGATAGATTAATTTTTAACCAAAAAGCTCCATTTTCAATAAAAAAGATCAATTTTCAGCCATGTAGTCAAATTTTCTTTAGAATTTTCAACTAAAATGATGAATCCTTAAATGGGACAAATTAATTTCCACCAAGAAGATTAATTTTCTAACAAAAAAGTAGATTTGAAACAATATGCATGAATTTTCAACAACAAACAATGTAAGCAAAAGAGTTAAATTTTCAACCAAAGATATGAATTTTTAACGAAGAATGTAGTAGTTTATATATCAAACAAAAAGATTTTAATTTAAATAAAAAATAATTGATCTTAACCAAAAAGACGAATTTTCAACAAAATAGTTTAATTCGCAAACAAAACAGATTAATTGCTTACTAAAATAATTAAATTTTAAACCAAGAAGATGAATTTTCATTCATGAAGTTTAATTTTCTACTAAGAAATACGAATTAAAAAAAAAAATTAAATTTTGATGGGGAACAATTAAATATTTAGGAAGATTATACATTTTTAACAAAGTTCAATTTTCTACCAAAGAGATGGATTTTTAATTAAAATTATGAATCTTAAAAAAAAAATTTAACAAAAGAGTAACTTTCAACCAAGTAGTTGAATTTTAAACAAAAAAGATGAATTCTCAACGAAACTGATCAATTTTCCAGCAACAAGATTATTTTTCAGTTAAGAAGATTAATTTTCTTCAAAGGAAAAAACAGTTAAATGTTCAACTAAAAAAGGTAAACTTTGAACCTAAAGTAGATTTGCTAAATTTTCAGTTAAATTACATTAATTTTCATGAAACAAACAAAAACAAACGAATGATAAATTAATTAGTGAAATCGAGTAATATAAGGCACGCACATTCGAAAAAATGTTCTACCTTAAAAAGTATCCCTAAAATTTCCAGCTTTTCCAGGTGTATAAAAAATCCCAGACAATTCCAGGTTGTAAGAATAATTACATCAAAACATTTTTTTCTTAAATCTGCTGGATTTGCCAATTTTGATTCCTGGGTCTTGGCGATTTTTTTCCCATTGTATTTTTGTTACTGGAAAGTTTTAAAGTACCCGAAAACAATTTTTTTCTATTTACACAGACGCTCAAAATTTTCCTCCGAAAACAGGGCTGAGTTATGTATAAATAATCTCTTACAAAATAATAGATTAAAATCCGAAAAAAAGTAGAAAGACTTTTTGAACCTGCGGGAATGTAAAAAATATTAAAACTCAAAAAATTGTAAAACACTTCAAACAATAAATTTTTTTATCATTTTTTTCAAACGCGTGTAACTGAGCTGATTATCTGCTAATTAAAAATTAATTATACTTTGTTACCGATTTCGAATTTTAGAATTTTTTAAATTCGACCCATCCTAATAATGAACTGGAAAAGTGTTTGTTTAAAGTCAAAGTTGACTTATTATATGTATTCTAGTTTTAATATTCAAATTGTCAAATGATTTGAATTCTGATATCTAAAATTCCTGATCAGGTAATTGAAAAAATGAAATTTTGCGGCCACCCTGGGTTCTATGAAAAGGCACTTTTTTGTTATTTTTTGTACAAAATGACAGCGCTCGGTGATTCATCGTTTGCCCCTTGTCTCTTATTTCACTTAGTGTTGAAAGCCTTTATAATTTCAGACTTTTAAGGATTTAGGAACTTTTTTTACGTAAGTTACCTCCGCTTCGTGAGGTGGTGCTGGTTTAAATATTGGGTTTCCTGCTTCGTCTACGTAATCAGCATATTTGAGTTCGAAAACCGGTTCGAAACTCAATCGCTGGCACAATTTGCCAGTTATAGCAGAAGAGCAGTCGACTCGGATTATATCAAAACCTCTGTTTTTGGCGACTTCTCTGCAACAATAATAAAATTAATTGTAGAGAATGTTAATTTGAAATTTAAATTATTATTTCAAAGCGGTTCATTAACAAGTGAAAAATTTCTTAACATTTTTTAAAATCGGGAAAAAATATTACATTTGTAACTAAAAAATATAATATATGTAAAATTCTTCTTACATCGTCTTTTCGAAGAGAGCTTTTGCAATTCCCTTTCCTCTCCAGTTACTGTCAACAGAAATTATCCGAATTTCCAAAACCTTCTGGCCAGGGAATTTTTCTGGAATATTCGAATTTTTTTCCACACAGTAAAGTAGTTTCAAAATTTTTTTGAACTTTGGATTTGCACAATTCACTATGTAGTGAGGCTCTTCTTCGCTTATAGGACCCATACTGCCTAAAAAGGATAGTTATTATAATAATAATAAACAAACTTTAAACAATTTCTAAACTAAAAACTTTTTTGTGAATATGAAATTTATTAAAAATACCTTCTAGAGTCATAAACTTGATGCCTATTATTAGTGCGCATTTCTCATTCAATTACATAAAATTATCTTTAAAGATTTATGACATATTTATCGTATAATCAGTGTAAAGATATTTATAATTTGTTAGAAGAATGTCTACATAGTAGAAATAAATCTGACTACTTAATCAAGAGTAATTTACGAATCACTGAGCACGAAATTAATTTATCTGTTATTTTGAAAACATGCTGTAGGTGCTTACTAAATTTAAAAGAAAGTGCACATGAAGAAAATTTGTATACGTGTATCTAATCTGATTTCATTTTAAAAGATTAATACAAAGACAACAGGATGGCCGCGAAACTTCCCTTTCCAAATAATATGACTTTCTCTTAATTTTTCTGACCAATTTTTCATTTTCCCTGATCATTAATATTTAAAGAACAAACTTCTGATCTTGTCAAGTTTTAAACATAGAATCTTTTATAACTGGCATAAAGCAATGTTTAATTCATACATTTTTTATTTGTTATTCTCGACGGCTGCCACAGCCTAATATTCTTGAAAAAGGAGAAAAAGTGAGCTATTTGAATCGAAAAAGTGACCAAAATGTGATTAATGTGGATTAATAATGCGACTAATGTTGTTTTAATCAAAGAATCCAAAATAATTCGATTGATAAGACTTCAGCACAATTCTAGTTGAATTCAAAAGGATAGAAAAGAATTCAAATGAATTGGAAAAAATAAAAATTTAATTGATTTTAGTAAAATTGAAGTGAATTTAGAGGAGTTAAAGGAAAGTGAGAATTCGATGGAATTAATCAAATGTCAATTCAGGGTAAATTAATAAGAATTCAGGGTGAATTACAAACGAATTAAAAAAAATTTTAATGTTTTGAAACCTTAGAAACTTCACCCTTAAAATCATTTTAAAGCTCTTAAATAATCTGTTAAAATTAAGAAATACCCTAAAACCTTTACCATTTTTTGAAATGTATTTAAATTTAAAAAATCAATTAAAAATTTTTTACAATCTCCAGGGAAATTCTTTAAAATCTTTTGAAATTCCTTGAAATGTTTCAAGCTCTTGGAAATTTTTTAAATACTCTAAAAACTTTAAAGTCCTTTGAAATATGTTAAAAATCCTTGGAATTAAAAAACTGAAAGATTTAAAATCCTTTGAAATCTTTTCAAATATCTTGACATGTTTCAAAGCTATTGAAAATTCCTCGGAAGTTTGAAAGATAGCCTGGAATCCTTGAAATTTTGTTAAATGCACTAAAAGCTTTTAAAAGCTTTGGAATCCCTAAAATATCCTAAAATCTTTTAAGTTTTTTGAAATCTTTGGTGAAACCTTAAAATCTCATAAAATTCCGTAAAATTACATGAAATCTTATATTTTAAAAACTGTAAAGGATTTGTAAAATCTTTCCATATATTTCAAAATTCTAGAAAATTCTTTACAAACGCATGACACTTAGTTCAAGTCCTTTAAAATGATATAATTTCTTAGAAACACCCCCTGACATGTTATAAATCTTTTAAAAATATGCCTTGGAACCTTGTAGAATACCCTAAAATATTTCAAATTCTTCGAAATCTTTCAAAATATTTTAAAACTTCATAAAACTCTTTGTAATTTCTGGGATTAAAAAAAATACCATACAAGCTTTTATATCCTTTAGAGTGGTATAAAATTATTAAAATTATAAAATTATTGATTTTTTTTTAAATCTTTGGAATTTAAAAAAATACATGACAATATTTAAAAACTGAATACAATATTGGTTAACACGTGGGTTAAATAATTTTAAAAAAGTGACGAAGATGATCTTTTAATTTTAAAAAGTGACTATATTGATTTTACGTTTAAAAAGTGACTTTGTAGTGGCCCTGATTATTCTTGACAGTCACTTAAAGTACTGCTTATAGATAATTCTTTATTTTTTTAAATTTTCTTTTCAAAAGCTAAAATACTGAATCTTTATCTGATATTTATAATTACCGTTCAGTATGACACCTATGACTGACCCATTGGCAGAAACTGCCATGAAGCTGAAATCTTCACTCATGGCAGACATGCTATAATCCTCGAGCTCGACACAAGTGCTGTTTTCTCCTTCTGGGATAAGTCCAATACAATGATTTAGAGGCTCATCTCTAAAAAAAAATTTTCTCAAAAAATTGAGCACTTTTTCTCGATCTGCTTGTGTGATCGTCTGAATGTTATAATCCATTCTGTGGTCCGGCTCGTGGACGGTGTCCGCCAACTGAAAAAAATTGTACACAAGAGTTTGTCAGACATTAGACCCTTTAACTCACATCCCTTTCCAAATCCACAATTACCCCAGCTCTCATAATGATCCTCCAAGAAATGCCTGAAGTACTCAATAATCCCATGGGGGTTTCAATTTTTCTAAAATGCCCTATCGTCTGCAGCCGAATTTTAATTATAAGCGCTCTCATTTGCCTGAACATTTGATCAGAGAAGTGGAAAGCTGCAGAAAACCAAAACTCCTGAACACAGCCCGTTACCGGCAGACGACAGTAGCTCAGTTCAGTGAAAAACACGAATAAGCGAGAATCACGAACTGTCACCCCTCCGAGCGCTAAGTGCGCGCCCGTCCGCGCGTAAAATTCGAGATCTCGACCAATCTAGAATAACAACCTATTGACTTCCGTCAATGAATAAAATTGTTACTTTTCTTATATTTATTATTGGGAAAATGTTGACACAACGTGGCTACTCGTTTTCTTTCGCCTACTAAATTCCCGTTTTCCCCCGTTGTAAATATTGAAAAATGATTACAAAAGACTACTTTTAATGTTTAAATGTAAGAATTTATTTATAATAAATTTATTTAGAAAATATTGAATGTAAAATTTGTTTGGTATGAAATAAAATCATTTGTATGCTGGTTGTTAACTGAATATACGCAGATAATTGAGACATTGAAATTGTATTATATTTCCATGTATTTAAAAACATTTTAGAATAAGTAAGTGAAGAGAACCATCATCGTTTACAAACAAAATCTAAAATAATTATAATACAATTTTATTTATTTTAGCTGGGCCCAAAATTATAATTTTTATCAATAATCTAATCACAATCAGTTATTTCAGCAAAACTCAAAAATATTTATATTTCTAGTTAATATTTTTTTTCATGTACACAAAAAGAGTTTTCGAAAAATCTCGATTTATTATTCTGAAACCTACAAGGTTATTAAAATAGTTTATTGTGCAACAAGTGCGGAAAGTATGCAGTTCCACATGAGTGGCAAGTACTGTAAATTTCACAAAAGTTGCAAGTCTACTTTCAACATCTGCTGCACACTATATTTTTTGTAAAAAATGCAGAAAATAAACGATTTTTTCGGAAATTTACGATAAAATTACCCAAAATTACCGCAAATTTCCAGAAGTTTAAGGTATCCAAATCTTTTTGAAAAAACTTAACAATTGACGGAAATTTATAGACAATTGCTAAATTAAACATTTTTACGGAAATATATGGAAAATTGTTAAATTACCGCACAATTGAACTATACAATTTTTTTGGAAATTTTCAGTAATTTATCGGTTTTTTATTAATAACTTATGGTAATTTATAAGTCATTTATGATAAAGTGATGTTATGGTTCCAGCAGTCATGGAAAGTAATTCTGAATCGAAATGCGTAGGCGCAAAAAAAAAGTTATGTGGCTCGAACTGCGTATGCGCATCAGTTACAAAAAGTACTCTTGCTCAGAAAGCGCAAGCGCAGCAGCTAGAGTAAGTATTTTAATAACTGCGAGCATTTCGAGCATGCGTTACAAAAAATATTAATGCTCCCTATGTTATGATTTGAAAAATAGAACATAAAGTTTAATTTTAAAAATCATTATTTTTAGAAACATTTAAAACATTATCAAATACCATTTGTTCAGAACTTAAACATTGTTCTAAATTATTATAAAATTTTTGAACTTTATAGTTTCTGAACACTTTTTTATCACGATTAATAAAAAATATAACATTTTCTGAAACTTTAAATGTAATTCTCGTTTCAAATTTGTATTCCCGGATAATGATTGGTTTTTCAGCTTTTACTTTAGTTCCCAGTTATTTTCCAAGTCACCCGGTAACAAAGTTAAAATTTATTTACAATTTTAAGGTAGTAATAATTTTTTTCAACCTTCCAACGTGGATATTTCTTGCAATCGTCATCATTTAATGACAGTACATTTTATTTATATTCATTGATTATTTTTAGTTGTTATTTTGACTAAAAAATGGAAATTCGAATTTTAGTCGCAATCAGAAGTCGATTTTGAAAACCTATGAAATTTTAATCTTAAAATTCTCTGTTGATTTTTTTTTTGTTGAATTAGTTAACTTTTTTACGTCAAAATTTATTTACCGGTACTTAGAAACTTAATATATTTCTGAAGCATAATTTTATTTTAAACTGAAAATTATATTTTTTTTGCAATCCGCAACCGAATCAATTACAATTGAAACGCCGGGTGCAAGAACCAGCCCGACGCTCAAACAAGCATAAAAGAATTGTCCGAGCGTCTCGAAAAAATTTCAAAATCAAAAAATAATTTTTTTGAAAATGTAGAATTGTAGACAATAAGGAAATAAAACTTTTTCCTTTTAAATTTTTTTTGTCTAAGGTTTATTTTTTATAATAAAAGCAAAATATCGAATAAAAGTTTATTTCTGATTTAATTAAGTTTTAAAACTTAAATCGTTCTAACTCGGCTAAATATTATTGAAATGAGTTTATATTCATAGGACTTATTCAAAATATTATAGCGATGCCAAAGAATTTATGGAAAAGTTAAAAGTCGCTTATTGTTTAATAATATTTAATTGCAAAATGAGGTCAGTCGATAATAGGGTTTTCTTGGTTTAGCCAGTCAAAAGTATCTAAGTAACTTCGAGTTTAAACAACTTACAGTTAGTTATTTTTTAAAAAATGCACCCGGCGGCTCAATATGTGGTCGTGTTACTTTGAGATTATCAACTTCGAAATCCGTTTTCTCTAACCTGGATAATTTTTTTTATCAAACCGTGTTGGCCTCAATTCAGCAACACATTATCTCGGGATTGGACATCTGTTTTATCTTTAAATAATAACTTCGATTTTACAGAATTTTTTCCGCTTATTTGAAACATCGCCATAATATTGGTTATCTGTGTCTGTACTGCCAACCGTTATATATATTGTTATCTAAACTATTAGCCTAGGATATTTATTAAATTAATTATTCGATTGATAATTATGATGCATATTAAATTTACGTGGGACTGGAGTATGTTTTTGGTATAAAACAGTAAAAAGAAAGGAGAAACAAAATTCACGAATCAAGATAGTTCCAAATTTTCGTAGAAATAATCAATAAAATTATAATTAAATGCTGAATATGCCAATTAAAAGTAGGTTTTCCATGAAATTTGTATTTATTTTGATTGTTTTCTCTCGAATTTACACAACATTTGCAATATTTTGTAAATTAACAAATTAAATTTTTTACCTTTTTTGAAAGGTTTTATTAAGTTTTGAATGATACCTGGCACGAACAAGAATATGTCAATAAAAAATAAAGACAAAAATATATTTAAGAAAAAAGATCAACTAAAATTTTAATAATTATTATATTTTTAAAAAATAGGCTTCCAACTTCATTTTTAGAGGATCTAAATGCGTATTTTAATACAAATTTTTAATTGAAATACCCAAAAATCACTTGATCAAATTAAAGCGGTATCTGATCAATAATAAACAAACTCAAGTCTAAATAATTAAAAAAAAAA